>JAODAL010044766.1:0-32561 GCA_025379985.1 Phyllomedusa bahiana | reverse complement strand
CCTCTGCGTGGGGAGAAATGCTCCCGGCCGGGGCTGCGCTGCGGGGGGCGGCGCTGCTCTCACGCGGATCTCGGGGCTTCGGGATTTTGGCTCATGGTAACCCTTTTTGGGTTTGGCTTGTTCCCTCTCTACTCCCCCAGAGCGGGCGCTCCGAGAAGAAGGTAAAGAACGCATCTGCTGCATGTTCACATTAGAAGCGCAGGGGGGCGGCATCCCTACCTGACCACCACATACAAAGGGGCGAAACAGGGGAACCCCGACCGGGCTCCCAAAATACGATGTGGAAAGGGGGGCAGGGCCCCCCCAGAGCCCCGGGCTCCGGGGGTGATGATGGGGATGAAGGAGACATTCAGCAGCGAGAACTTATATCAGATGGGGGTATAGAAAATCCGTCCGTCTATCTCTATTTCTATCTACTATCATCTATCACTATAAAATTTAATCTTTATCACTCTATCACTACTATCTATCTATCTATCTTCATCTTTCTATTTTATCTATCTATCATCTTCATCTCATATCTACTACTATCTCTACAATTTTCTATCTACTATAACTACTACACTATCATCTATCTATCTATCTATTCTATCTATCTATCACTATCTCATATCTATCTAATATCTATCTATTACTACTATCTATCTATCTATCTATCTATCTATCTACCCCAATTTCTATCTATCTCATATTTTCTATCTTCTACTACATCATTTATCATCTATTATCTATCTATCTCATATCTATTCTATCTATCTATTATCTATTACTATCAATCATCTATCATCTACTATTTTTCTATCTATCTATCTTCTATCTATCATCTATTACTATCTATTATCTATCTACTATCTCATATCTTCTATATCTATCTATCTACTACCCCATTATCATCTATATCATCTATCTATCACCCCAATATATTATCAAATCAATCTACTATCATCTATATCTATCTATCTATCTATCTATTATCCCATAATATCTATCACTATCTATTTATCATCTAATCAAAACTATCTCATATCTAACTCTATCTATCTATCTATCTATCTACTATCTTTTATCTATCAAACAAACTATCTATCACTATCATCCAATCTATTCTCCCCTTTTATCTATCTATCATCTATCTATCTATCTATCTACTATCTATCCTCATCATCTATCTTTATCTATCTATCTATCTATCTATCCACTATCTCCTGTATACCAAATTTTAATACCATCATGATACAACACTAAAGTGATATTGCAATGTTTCCATTTAAACAAGTAAACTTGGTGGCATCTCATTTTTGGTTCTCTGTGTAGAAGGAGAAGAAAAATTCAGGCTTGTAACCCAAATTGCAAATAAAGAAATATTTGCTATCTGGATATTACGAGTATAAAAATAAATCTATCATTTATATTTCATCATCATCATCCATATTTTTATCCATTCTACATCCCATATCTATCTACTATCTATCTAATCTTTTCTCTATCATCTTCCCTTCTACTATCTATCATCAATTCTATTTTAATTTCTTCTACTTTATCAATTATCTTTTATCACTACAATCCCATTCCCCTTCCCAAACCCCCTTTTCTTTTCTTCC
This sequence comes from Phyllomedusa bahiana, assembly GCA_025379985.1. NCBI lineage: Eukaryota > Metazoa > Chordata > Amphibia > Anura > Hylidae > Phyllomedusa > Phyllomedusa bahiana. The sequence goes on along the minus strand of JAODAL010044766.1, from coordinate 30,960 downwards.
CTTCTTCTAACTCCAAATTCTTCACCCAGGAACGATCTTCAGCTGTCACAGATATTCATGGTGTCCTTCCTGGTACAAACTTCTGTTATTTCCTTGTTCAGTGTCGGCTTCTCCTGGAAGGACATAGATGGCTTCTCCTCTATAGCACAGAGCGCAGGAACGTGTACAAGATCTGTGCACCTGACTGATAGCCAAACCTAGATATCAGTGCCAGCAATGTGATACCGAACATCATGTAACTGTGCATCTAGGAGGTCACAAGCACTGATGGGATAAACTGCTATCCACATCACCATCATTTTTTTCCCAAACCCTCTCCTATCTTCTATCATCTATCTATCTACTATCTATCATCATCTATCTATCTACATCTATCCCATATCTATCTATCAATCTCCTATCTTCATCTTCTATCCAATCTATCATCTATCTCATATCTATCATCCCCATATCATCTATCTATCTACTTCTACCCTATCCCATATTTTATCTATCATCCAAATCTTATCTAATCCTTCATATCTACAATCTATCTATCTAATCTATCTATCATCTATTTTTCTATCTATCATCCCTATCTATATATCTATCTCATATCAAATCTATTCATATCTATCTACCCTATCCATTCTATCTATCTCATATCTATCAAATCTATCTCATATCTATCTTCTATCTTCTATCTATCCTTTATCTATCTATCTATCTATCTATTTTATCTCATAACTATCTATCTATCTATCTACCCTATCTACCCTATCTATTATCTATCTATCTATTCCCATTTTCTATCTATCTATCTATCTATCTATCTATCTATCTATCTATCTATCTATCTATCTATCTATCTATCTATCTATCTATGTCTCTCTCTTTGCTTTGCTGGAGGAGTCGCTGTCAGTAGTGAAGAGCACCAGAGCCTCCTCCTGCTGTGCGGTGCTGATAATGCTCTGGAGCAGGTGAGGATGGAGTTGACTTCCAGGTCACAGCAGTGCTGCAGGGTTTATGCTAATGTCTTGTTAGGAAGTTGCTCCTTGAGCTTTGAAAATGAGTCAGGAGCGCTGGCAGTCGCTGACTATCCCCTGACTACCCCCTGACTATCCCCTGACTATCCCCTGACTATACCCTGACTATCCCCTGACTATCCCCTGACTATACCCTGACTATCCCCTGACTATCCCCTGACTATCCCCTGACTATCCCCTGACTATTCCCTGACTATCCCCTGACTATACCCTGACTATTCCCTGATTATTCCCTGACTATTCCCTGACTATTCCCTGACTATCCCCTGCCCTATCCCCCTGACTACCCCTGACTACCCCCTGACACCCCCGGCTATCCCCCTGAAAACCCCTGCACCCCCTTTCTATCCCCCACAATTCCCTTACTACCCCCGGACTATTCCCGACACCCCTGACAACCCCCTCAATCCCGACACCCCTTTTTTCCCCTGACTACCCCGCACCCCTATTTTTCCCGATTTTTCCCCCTGACTATTCCCTGACTATCCCCTGACTATTCCCTGTCTATCCCCTGACTACCCCCTGACTACCCCCCTGACTATTCCCGATTTTCCCCTACTTACCCCTGATTTTCCCTGATTATTCCCGACTTTTCCCTGACTTTCCCCTGACTACCCCCGATACCCCCTGACTATCCCCTGATATCCCCTACTATCCCTGGCATACCCTGCTATCCCCTGACTATCCCCTGACAACCCCCTCACTTTCCCCTTACTTTTTCCCATTTTCCCTGATTTCCCCGACTATCCCTGACACCCCCTGACACCCCTGATTTTCCCTGACTACCCCTGACTATCCCCTATTCCCGATTTTTCCTGACATTCCCGAAAAATTTCCCGACAATCCCCTCTATTCCATGACAATCCCTAAACCCCCTGCTATTCCCGATTCCCTGACATTCCCTGCTATTCCCTGCTATCCCCTGACCCCCCTGACTATTCCCCGACTACCCCCTACTACCCCTCTACCCCCTGACATCCCCTGACTACCCCCTGACTATCCCCGAAAATTCCCTGACAAACCCCTGACTATCCCCTACTTCCCACTATTCCTGACTGTCCCTTTGATATTCCTGACTATTCCTGACTATCCCCTGACTATTCCATGACAAATTCCTGACTATCCCCTGACTATTCCCTGACTATCCCCTGACTACCCCCTGACTATTCCCTGACTATACCCTGACTATCCCCTGACTATTCCCTGACTATCCCCTGACTATCCCCTGACTATTCCCTGACTATCCCCTGACTATTCCCTGACTATCCCCTGACTATACCCTGACTATTCCCTGACTATTCCCTGACTATCCCCTGACTATCCCCTGACTATTCCCTGACTATCCCCTGACTATTCCCTGACTATACCCTGACTATCCCCTGACTATTCCCTGACTATCCCCTGACTATCCCCTGACTATCCCCTGACTATCCCCTGACTATTCCCTGACTATCCCCTGACTATCCCCTGACTATTCCCTGACTATCCCCTGACTATCCCCTGACTATCCCCTGACTATCCCCTGACTATTCCCTGACTATCCCCTGACTATTCCCTGACTATCCCCTGACTATCCCCTGACTATTCCCTGACTATCCCCTGACTATACCCTGACTATCCCCTGACTATCCCCTGACTATCCCCTGACTATCCCCTGACTATTCCCTGACTATCCCCTGACTATCCCCTGACTATTCCCTGACTATCCCCTGACTATTCCCTGACTATCCCCTGACTATTCCCTGACTATTCCCTGACTATTCCCTGACTATCCCCTGACTATTCCCTGACTATCCCCTGGCTATTCCCTGACTATTCCCTGACTATTCCCTGGCTATCCCCTGGCTATTCCCTGACTATTCCCTGACTATCCCCTGACTATCCCCTGACTATTCCCTGACTATCCCCTGACTATCCCCTGACTATCCCCTGACTATTCCCTGACTATTCCCTGACTATTCCCTGACAATCCCCTGACTATCCCCGGACTACCCCCTGACTATCCCCTGACTATTCCCTAAACTATTCCCGGGACAATCCCTGACTATCCCCGGGACTATCCTGACTATTCCCTGACTATTCCCTGACTATCCCCTGACTATTCCCTGACTATTCCCTGACTATCCCCTGACTATCCCCTGACTATCCCCAGACTATCCCCTGACTATCCCCTGACTATTCCCGGGACTATCCCTGACTATCCCCTTACTATCCCCTGACTATCCCCTGACTATCCCCTGACTATTCCCTGACTATCCCCTGACTATCCCCTGACTATCCCCTGACTATCCCCTGACTATCCCCTGACTACCCCCTGACTATTCCCTGACTATACCCTGACTATTCCCTGACTACCCCCTGACTACCCCCTGACTATTCTCTGACTACCCCCTGACTATCCCCTGACTATCCCCTGACTATACCCTGACTATTCCCTGTCTATTCCCTGACGATTCACTGACTATCCCCTGACTATCCCCTGACTATTCCCTGACTATCCCCTGACTATCCCCTGACTATTCCCTGACTATCCCCTGACTATTCCCTGACTATCCCCTGACTATCCCCTGACTATTCCCTGACTATTCCCTGACAATCCCCTGACTATCCCCGACTATTCCCTGACTATTCCCTGACTATCCCCTGACTATTTCCTGACTATTCCCTGACTATCCCCTGACTATCCCCTGACTATCCCCTGACTATCCCCTGACTATTCCCTTACTATCCCCTGACTACCCCCTGACTACCCCCTGACTATTCCCTGACTATACCCTGACTATACCCTGACTATCCCCTGACTATCCCCTGACTATCCCCTGACTATCCCCGACTATTCCCTGACTATTCCCTGACTATCCCCTGACTATTTCCTGACTATTCCCTGACTATCCCCTGACTATCCCCTGACTATTCCCTGACTATCCCCTGACTATTCCCTGACTATTCCCTGACTATTCCCTGACTATCCCCTGACTATTCCCTGACTATTCCCTGACTATCCCCTGACTATTCCCTGACTATCCCCTGACTATCCCCTGACTATTCCCTGACTATCCCCTGACTATCCCCTGACTATCCCCTGACTATCCCCTGACTATCCCCTGACTATCCCCTGACTATCCCCTGACTATACCCTGACTATCCCCTGACTATTCCCTGACTATCCCCTGACTATCCCCTGACTATCCCCTGACTATCCCCTGACTATTCCCTGACTATTCCCTGACTATCCCCTGACTATTCACTGACTATCCCCTGACTATTCCCTGACTATCCCCTGACTATTCACTGACTATCCCCTGACTATTCCCTGACTATTCCCTGACTATCCCCTGACTATCCCCTGACTATACCCTGACTATCCCGACTATCCCTGACTATTCCCTGACTATCCCCTGACTATTCACTGACTATCCCCTGACTATTCCCTGACTATCCCCTGACTATTCACTGACTATCCCCTGACTATTCCCTGACTATCCCCTGACTATTCTCTGACTACCCCCTGACTATCCCCTGACTATCCCCTGACTATTCCCTGACTATTCCCTGACTATCCCCTGACTATTCCCTGACTATCCCCTGACTATCCCCTGACTATCCCCTGACTATTCCCTGACTATCCCCTGACTATTCCCTGACTATCCCCTGACTATCCCCTGACTATCCCCTGACTATTCCCTGACTATCCCCTGACTATCCCCTGACTATTCCCTGACTATTCCCTGACTATTCCCTGACTATCCCCTGACTATTCCCTGACTATTCCCTGACTATTCCCTGACTATCCCCTGACTATACCCTGACTATCCCCTGACTATCCCCTGACTATTCCCTGACTATCCCCTGACTATCCCCTGACTATTCCCTGACTATCCCCTGAGTATCCCCTGGCTATTGCTGGGAGTCTGATACTACAGTCATCTGTCTGTGATGGGAAGGAGGTGGCAGCACATGCATCTTGGCTGCTGATAGATATTACATATATGGCACCATGTGCGTCTTACTGATATATATTGTCTCATGTAACTCTTCTGGGTTGTTCTGTATCCGCCGGTTCAGGTTCTGACCTCTGTAGGCCTAAAGCGTCACTTGGTCATGGTGGCCATAATGGGTACAATGGGAGCCAATTATACTGGGGGAAACCTCCGCTGCTCAGGATATTGATGAAATCATGATGTTTCCCATTGACTCAACTTCTGGTGAACTCAGAATAAAAGATAGAAAGAGACAATGAAAGTGCAGCGACTGTTGTGTATTATTATCCTCTAAAGTGAATGTAAATGTTATATGGGGAGGATTACATTGTAGATTATTCCATCCTTTGCTATATAGTGACTATTACACTGGTCTATACAGAGAGATAGATAGATTGATACATATATAGACAGATATATAGATAGATAGATAGATAGATAGATAGGAGATAGATAGATATGAGATAGATAGATAGATAGATAGATATGAGATTTGATTTTGAGATAGATAGATATGGATAGATAGATAGATAGATAGATAGATAGATAGGGAGATAGATAGATATGGGATAGATAGATAGATAGATATGAGATAGATATGAGATAGATAGATAATAGATAGATAGATAATAGATAGATAGATAATAGATAGATATATATGAGATAGATAGATAGATAGATAGATAATAGATAGATAGATAGATAGATAGATATATATGAGATAGAGATAGATAGATAGATAAGAAAATATAAAGAGATAATTTGATAGATAGATAGATAATAGATAGATAATATGAGATAATATAGATAGATAATAGATAGATATATATGAGATAGATAGATAACTGTTATATTTCTACATTTCTATCTCTTTCTCTCCCTCTTTCTCTGTTTCTCTGTCTCTCTCTTTCTCTTTCTCTCTTTCTCTCTCTTGCTTTCTCCAGCTCTCTTTCTCTCTCTCTCTTACTCTCTCTTTCCCTGTCTCTTTCTCTCTCTTTGTATTTCTTTCATCCTTCCTCTATCTATTTATCTTTTGAGGTAATTGATCTATATAATATCTGTCATCTATCTACCTATATATATATATATATGTCCATCTCAATATCTATCTATCTATCTATCTATCTATCTATCTATCTATCTGTCTATCTATCTATCTATCTATCTATCTATCTATCTATCTATCTATCTATCTCACATCTATCTTCATATCTATCTATTTCATATCTATCTATCTATTTCTAGTCTAATCTAGTAATTGGGCCATTATACAGAAAAAAACAAGTGTAACATACTATATAGCAATAAATTATTTTATCCGTTGGCTTCCAATGATCCGTGCTACTCACTTTCTGTGAATCAGTCGATCAAATTTATCCTTGATCAGAGCAGCAGCATCGCATAAAGCCATATTAGAAAAAAGCAAAACGTCTCATGAACTTCAGTCGCGGATTTGGCCTTGGTGAAATTCTTTTTCCATTTCTATAAATGTTTTTGTGAATTACTTGGGTCTCATATTTTCATGAATTTCTATCTTTGGTCTTGAATATTGGAAAACGCAAATCTATGGTGCTTGGTTTGGGGCTAGAAGAAACTTCCAAGGGAACGGGTGCAGTCAGGGTGTACACCTTATGTTCTAAACCTACATAGGAAAGACTATAGTACAAGAGTAAGATAGAGGCTTTAATGTCATTAATATTATAGTCACTGTAGATAGATAGATAGATAGATAGATAGATAGATAGATAGATAGATAGATATGAGATAGATAGATAGATAGATAGATAGAAAATATAGAAAGGGTAGATAGAGATAGATTTGATAGGGTAGATAGATAGAAAGTGATAGATAAGGTAATAGATAGATAGGGTAGATATGGGATAGATTGAGATAGAGAAAAGATAGATAGAAGATATGAGATGATAGTAATAGGATAGAATAGATAGATAGATAGATAGTAGATAGTAGATAGATAGATAGAAAAGATAGATAGATAGATAGATAGATAGATAGATAGATATGGGATAGATAGATAGATAGATAGATAGATAGATAGATAGTCACAGTGTTTGAGCCGAAACATTGCGTGTCTGACACTTTGTAATATAGAACACCTCCTTCACGTCCTAGTTGTTTTTGGAGCGCTAGATCTACTCCTTGATAATATTACAGCTTGTCTAGAACTTGCAATTTGTAACCAATTTTGTAACAAAAATCTAATTAAAAAAACAAACAGAAAAACAGATTCGCGCTCTATGTAATTTTATAAGATTGTGTTTGTGTCTTCGAATAAATTCCCAGTATTTCTAATTTGGAAATTTCTCATCTGTGCTCCAGCACTTGGATTTAAGGACATGATTGCTGTGGTGTGACTCGTGCGCTGAGACAATTTGTCATCCCAGACAACCCAAATAACCGTCTTCTGTTCCATCCAGAAACAAGTCATTGTCTTAATAGGAAAGTTTCCGTGCTTGTGTGACTACGGCATCGACCAGCGATGCCCTTGGGCTGGTGAAGGTGACTTTTTGGCTGGATCTGGTGACTGTGGACAAAGTGTCCTATGACTTTCGACTTAAGAATCAGTATTTGCATTATTGTATCTAGTGGGCACCAGATCAAGTTGGTGGAAATTGATGAAGCTTTACCCATGGTCATGTGTAGGGTCAATGGTTTGCATGGTCATGTGTAGGGTCAATGGCTTGAATGGTCATGTGTATGGTCAATGGCTTGCATGGTCATGTGTAGGGTCAATGGCTTGCATGGTCATGTGTAGGGTCAATGGCTTGAATGGTCATGTGTATGGTCAATGGCTTGCATGGTCATGTGTAGGGTCAATGGCTTGCATGGTCATGTGTAGGGTCAATGGCTTGCATGGTCATGTGTAGGTCAATGGCTTGCATGGTCATGTGTAGGTCAATGGCTTGCATGGTCATGTGTAGGGTTAATGGCTTGCATGGTCATGTGTAGGGTCAATGGCTTGCATGGTCATGTGTAGGGTTAATGGCTTGCATGGTCATGTGTAGGGTCAATGGCTTGAATGGTCATGTGTAGGGTCAATGGCTGCATGGTCATGTGTAGGGTTAATGGCTTGCATGGTCATGTGTAGGGTCAATGGCTTGAAAGGTCATGTGTAGGGTCAATGGCCTGAATGGTCATGTGTAGGGTCAATGGCTTGCATGGTCATGTGTAGGGTCAATGGCTTGAATGGTCATGTGTAGGGTCAATGGCTTGCATGGTCATGTGTAGGGTCAATGGCTTGCATGGTCATGTGTAGGTCAATGGCTTGCATGGTCATGTGTAGGTCAATGGCTTGCATGGTCATGTGTAGGGTTTAAATTGGCTTGCGGGTCATGTGCAGGTACGCGTTGATACTTCTTCAGCTGTGAGGTATGGTTGATACTTTTAAACAGGTGCGGGTTTCTGCGCTGTTTCTTTACAGCTGCTGCAGGTTTATGATTAAAACTCTTTTACAGCTGCGGTCTGAGTTGATACTTCTCAGGGCGGTACTGAGTTTACTCTTACGCTCTGCGGTAATGACGTCAACTTTAACTCTGCAGGCTAGGGGATCCTAAAAAGGGGTCGACGTTGATACCCCTTTTACAGCTGCAGGTACTGCTTATACCCACGCTGCAGGTACTGACTTCTGTACTCTCTAAGCTCCCGGGTACTGAGTCTGATACTTCTCAGTTGCAGGACTGAGTCTGATACTCTTTCCGCTGCATTTTACTAGTGTGTATCTCAAGTGCGGTCTGGTCTGATACCCCTACAGCTGGGTATGACGGGGTTCCTCTCAGCTGCGCAGGTTCTGAGTGTGTACTCTCAAGCTGGGTATGGTTTGATACCTCTCAGCTGCTGCAGGTACTGACGTCTGTCTTTAAGCTGCTGCAAGACTGAGTTATATCCCACAGCTGAGGTATGACGTGGAATCCTACATGAGGTCGCGTCTGATACTCTTCAGTGTGCAGGACTGCGTCTGATTCTCTACCTTCTGGTATGACGTTATATCTCTAACTTGCTGCAGGTACGAGTCGATAACCCTCTACAGCAGCTGCAGGTACTGACTCTGTTTATCTTTTCAGTCTGGGGGTACTGACGTTGTCTCCTACAGCATTTGCGGTACTGAGTCTGATACTTCAACTGTGCAGGTATGAGTCGATCCTTCTACCTGTGCAGGTACTACGGTGATCTCTCTACAGCTGGGTACTGACGTTATACTCTTCGCTGGGTATAAAGTTGTACTCTCTACGGGCCCGGGAAAGACGTCTGATCCCTTTTTCAGTGAGGGTACACGTCTGATACTCTCTCAGTCCCCGGATGAGTGTGATACTTCTACAGCGCAGGTATGAGGTCTATCTTTTTCGCGCGCAGGACTGACTTTGGGATCCTTTTAAACAGTGCTGCAGGTACTGACGTGGAACTCTCTACCGCAATTCTGACGTTTTGATCCCTTTTTCCATCTGCGGGGTACTGAGGGTTTGTTCTTTACGCTGCTGCAGGTATGACTCTGATACTCTTACAGGCTGGGGCGACTTAAAATTTCCTGTTGGGCGGCTAAAAGAATTTCCTCACGCTGAGGTTACTCTGTTTTGTATACTTTTCTTTACAGCTGCGGGGTTTATGACGTGTGTTTTACCCCTTTACACTCGCAGGTACTGACGTCTGATACTCTCTACAGCTGCTGCAGGTACTGACTCCTTTAGGCTACACAAAGAGCCCGACCTTGAAAACCCCTCAATAGTGTTTGACAGGATCCAGATAGACAGACAATGGGATGATAGACTAGAAGTCACAACACATGAGTGAGCCGGGGGTAGAGGGGTAGGGTTACTGGGTGCGACCGAATTTCAGGTTTCTCCAGGTTTCAATGAATGTGCAGAAAAATCCGCTCTTCCTCCGGGGGGTTTGGTAATAGTAACTGGTATTTACTAAGGACCCAGGGGTTTTTTTTTTTTTAAATGGGGGCCCTTTGGAACAAAATGGGTTTAAAGTCAAATCCCTATGTTACTAAACTCCCCTGTAAGCCTATCCCCCCCCCCCCCGCCCCCACCTAAAACCAAAGGGCCCCCTCTGACTGCCCGTCTTGACCCTTCCCTGTTTTAAAAATTCAAGGGGGAAATAAAAGGAGAGGGGCAAAAATTTTGGTTGTTTTTTGGGGTGAGGGGTTTTAGCTTTTTTTGGAATTTGGATATGGAAATGTTTGTTATGCTAAATGCTTCATCCATATTTTTTTGGAAAGGGATGGCCGCCCTATCATTGACTGTTGGTGGATAGGTAAGATAGATGATGTAGTAGTAGATGTTTTGTTTGATAGTTTGATAGAAGATAGATAGATATGAGATAGATGATAGATAGATATGGTTTTGATTTGGGATAGATTGAGATAGATAAAAGTAGTTTGATGATAGATAGATAATAGATTTGAGATAGATAGGATATTTGAGATAGATGATAGATAGATAGATAGATAAATTATATGAGTAGATAGTTATATGTTGGTAGTAATAGTTAGATATTTTAGATTGAGATGATGATAGATGATGTAGTAGGATTGATGTGATAGTTAGTTTATGGATTTTAAATAAATAGATATGAGTAGATGTAGTGATAGTTAGATGTAAATAGTATGAGATAGTAGTGTGATTGAGTGTGTGTGTGTTAGATATGGGTAGATGTATTGATAGTTTGGATGATGGGTTTTAGATAGATTTTGGGTAGATAAATAGTAGTTAGTTATAAAAATTTTTAGTAGATAGTTTGATAGTTTGGTAGTAATTGATGGGAAGATTTTGGGGTATAGATAAAGATATAGGTAGTAGAGATAATAATGGTAAATAGTTTGGAAGATAGATTAGTTTTGATGATAGTTAGATAGAGATAAAAGATAGATAGATAGATAGATTTGAGATAAAAAATAGTAGATAGTTATGGATTATAGATAGATAGATAGTAAATTTTATAATGGATAAAAGATGATAGATAGATAGTGATAGAAAAGATGATATGAGATAGTTTGATAAATATTTTGATAGTTTGAGATTGATAGATAGATGATAAAAAAAATTTTATGAGATAGAAAGTAGTTAGATAGATAGTTGGATAGAAAAATAATAGATTTGAGATAGTTGTTTTGAGATAGTTGATAGAATAAATTTTTTTTGGATGATAGTTGAATTTTAGATAGATAGTTGATAGATTGATTAGTAGAAAATAGATTGAATATTAGATAGTATGAGATAGATAGATAGATTTGGAAGATAGATAGATGGGATGATAGATAGATATGAGATGATAGTGATATGAGTAAAGATAAAGATGTTATGGATGTGTAGATAGATGATGATAGATATGAGTATATAATAGTAATAGATAGATAGGGGGGATAGATAGGAGAAGTTAGTGGGTAGATAGATATGAGAAGATAGTTTGATTGATATGGGATAGATTAGGAGATAGATAGAAGATAGATAGATAGATAGATGTTAAATTATATGAGATAGATGGTAGATAAATAGATTAATAGATAGATATGAGATAAATTTAGATATGAGAAGATAGATTTTTTGATAAAGATGATAGGGGTAGATAGATAGATGGGATGATGATAGATACATTTTTTAGATAGTTTTGGTTAGATAAATAGTATGAGTTTGATGATAGATAAATAATATGAGATATTTTAGATAAATAGATATGAGATAGATAGATATGAAAGATGTAGATAGTAGATGATAAAAGATAGGATAGATAGATAGATAGATAGATAGAAGATAGATATGAGAAAATGATGATAGAAGATAGATAGGGGATAGAAAATAGATGATAGTAGATGGAATAGATAAAAGTAGAAGTTTGAGATAGATGATGATAGATAGATTGAGGTGGATAGTATTGAAAAAGATATTGAGTAGGGGATAGATAGTTAGTTTGATGATGATAATGATGTTAGATGTTATGGATAGATAGATAATATGGGATGTTTGATAGATAGATAGATAGAAGATTTTTTAGGGGAATAGTAGTAGTAGATAGATATGGGTAGATAGGAGATAGATAGATAGATAGATAGAAGATAAGGATAGATAGAAGATAGATAGATGTAGATATGAGTAGATATGGATGATAGATGAGATGTTAGATAGATGAAGTAGATAGATAGTGAAGTAGATAGATAGATAGATAATATGGGAAAATGATATGAGTTTGATAGATAGATAGATAGTAGATAGATTAGTAGATAGATATGGAAAAAGGATAGTTAGAAGATGATAGTGATGATTTGGATGATAAAAGATATGAGATGAAAGATGATTGAGATAGTAGAAGTGTGGATAGTAATAGATAGATAGTTGATAGTTAGATAGATAGATAGATAGTAGATATGGGTGATAGATGTAGATGATAGTAGATGATAAAATGTAGTAGATATGAGATGATAGATATGGATAGATAGTAGATATGAGTTGATAGAAGATATGGATAGAAGATAGATAGATGATAGATAGATAGTAGATGTTGAAGATAGTATGATTATTGTCAGCCAAAATGAGACTTTAAACCCTAAAAAAAGTGTATAGGGTTGGGGGGGGGGGGGGTGAAACCTCTATGGAGGCAGCAATAGGATTCCTGAAGGTGTAGGAGAAAAACATTCAAACAATTGAAACATTGTATTTGTTGGTTGTTGTATCCTAATCTGTATTATGTATCAGGAATAGTTCATGCTACGGTCTAGTGATATATTAGGTTGTAGATTGTGTTATATATTAGAAATCTTCTGCAGTCTATTGTCTATAGAGGCGTCATGATAGATGCATTGATAATATATTGTACTAGGTTTCTCATATATATTCTGACACATATGTATGGATGCATTTTTTCCTCCTATAGGAGATGTAGTATTGTATAAATTCAGACGGTGCATAGTTTACATTGTGGGCTGTGGGGAGGGTTTGGGACCTTGTTTTGGGTGCATTTGGTGTGTGAATATACCCTAATACCCGTATTGTCTGCTTAATTTTCTTACTTTTTGAAAAAAATTTTGGGTTGACCTGGAAGTTCTGGAACCTGTTACTAGTTTTCCATTGGTTGCAAGCATATACTTCCTTTTCCTGTCTGAGAGGTGGGCTTCTAATTGGTTGCTTGTATACGCTTCCTTTTCCCATCTGACTGGTTTCCTATTGGTTGCCTGCATACACTTCCTTTTGCCGTCTGATTGACTGACTTCCCATTGGTGACCCACATACACTTTCTATTTTCTATATGACTGACTTCCCATTGGCTCCCCACAAACTCCTGCTTTTACTTTTTGATTAGTTGCCAAAAACACTTCCTTTTTCCCTCTGACTGGCTTCCCATTGGTTAATCGCATACACTTCCTTTTTCCTTCTGACTGGCTTCCTATTGGTTAATCACATACACTTCCTTTTTCCTTCTGACTGGCTTCCTATTGGTTAATCGCATACACTTCCTTTTTCCTTCTGACTGGCTTCCCATTGGTTAATTGCATACACTTCCTTTTTCCTTCTGACTGGCTTCCCATTGGTTAATCGCATACACTACCTTTTTACTTCTGACTGGCTTCCCATTGGTTAATTGCATACACTTCCTTTTTCCTTCTGACTGGCTTCCCATTGCTTAATCGCATACACTTCCTTTTTCCTTCTGACTGGCTTCCTATTGGTTAATCGCATACACTTCCTTTTTCCTTCTGATTGGCTTCCCATTGGTTAATCGCATACACTTCCTTTTTCCTTCCGACTGGCTTCCCTTTGGTTAATCGCATACACTTCCTTTTTCCTTCTGACTGGCTTCCCATTGGTTAATCGCATACACTTCCTTTTCTCGTCTGACTGGCTTCCCATTGGTTAATCTCATACACTTCCTTTTTCCTTCTGATTGGCTTCCCATTGGTTAATCGCATACACTTTCTTTTTCCTTCTGACTGGCTTCCCATTGCTTAATCGCATACACTTCCTTTTTCCTTCTGACTGGCTTACAATTGGTTAATCGCATACAGTTCCTTTTTCCTTCTGAATGTCTTCCCATTGGAGAAAGGCATACACTTCCTTTTCTCGTCTGACTGGCTTCCCATTGGTTAATCACATACACTTTCTTTTTCCTTCTGACTGGCTTCCCATTGGTTAATCACATACGCCTTCTTTTTCTTTCTGACTGGCTTCCCATTGGTTATTCGCATACACTTCCTTTTTCCTTCTGACTTGCTTACCATTGGTTAATCGCATACATTTCCTTTTTCCTTCTGACTGTCTTCCCATTGGTTAATTGCATACACTTCCTTTTTCCTTCTGACTGGCTTCCCATTGGTTAATCACATACACTTCCTTTTTCCTTCTGACTGAATTCCCATTGGTTGTCCACATAAACTTCCTTTTTCCTGTCTGACTGGCAGCCTTCTGATTGGTTGCTTTTTCTTATCGTACTGGTTTCCCATTAGTTTCCCGCATAGACTACCTTTTGCCATCTGAGCGACTGGCTTCTCATTGGTTACCCATGTACACTTTCTATTTTCCATTTAACAAGCTGGCTTCCCATTGGTTGCCTACAATTACTTCCTTTTACTGTTTGACATCACACTTCCTTTTTCCTATCTGACTTTCTTCCAATTGGTAAATTGTGTACACTTCCTTTTCCCATCTTACTGACTGGCTTCCCATTGGTTTCCTGTGTACACTTCCTATGTCCATCTGACTGGTTTCCCAACGGTTGCCCATCTACAATTCTTTTTCTCTTCTGACTGACTGGCTTAGCATTGTTTGCCTGTATACACTTCCTTTTCCCATGTGACTGGCAGGCTTCTAATTGGTTGTCCACATGTGATACAATTCCTCTTTCCTATCTGACTTTCTTCCAATTGGTAAATTGTGTACACTTCCTTTTCCGATCTGACTGACTGGCTTCCCATTGGTTTCCTGTGTACACTTCCTTTTGCTGTCTGACTGGCTTCCCATTAGTTGTCCACTTACACTTCCTTTTTCCATCTGACTGGCTTCCCATTGGTTGCCTGTATACACTTCCTCTCCCTGTCTGACTGGCAGGCTCCTAATTGGTTGTCCACATGTGATACACTTCCTTTTTCCTATCTGACTTTCTTCCAGTTGGTTAATTGTGTACACTTCCTTTTCCCGTCTGACTGGCTTCCCATTGGTTGTCCACTAACACTTCCTTTTTCCCTCTGCTCCACAGAAGCCCTCAGCTGTATGAGCGTCCAGCGGACACACATACAGCTGAAGAGACCGTTGGCGCTCCAGGCCCACAGCAGCGGCCTGGAGCCCGGCGAGGTTCGGGGCACCCGCCGTTTTATACCGGGCGTGTGCCCCCGAATCTGCAGCACGGTCATTTTTCTGAGCTGTAGGCAGGAAGCAGTGGATTTCCTCTGTGGAGAAGCGATATTTCTCTGAAATTGTATGATAACAGCAGATAGCACCAATTAAACAGCGCGGCGCGCCGAGCGGATGAGAAGCAGCAGCTGCTGCTACAGATATCAAAAAAGTTTGGTGGAGTCTGCCGTCTGCGGATCATCGTGGGAGGTTCTCCTCAGGACACCTTGCTGCTTCCTGATTGATTTTTATCAGAAATTTTCCAGATTGCAGGAGGAGCCTGGAGTCACAGAAGCGCAATGTTGTGGGGACGAGGTCGTTCTTATAAATTTCTCATTTATTTACTTTTTATTAGCAAAGGAATTTTCCCTCAGCTGGGGATTAGCTCGTTATACTAATTATCACCTCCCAATAGGACAAGAGCTGCTACTAATACAACAGCAACATATCACTGGTACTTAAAGGTTTTCAGTATGCTGTTTCACAGAGACTACTCTTCATGGTTCATGGTCAGTTTCAGGCTCCAACTTCCTGTTGGGACTGTGGATGGTTCTACATCTCCAGGGTCAAACTTCTAGTTCAGACTGTGGGTGGTTCTACAGCTTCAGGATCCCACTTCCTGTTTGGGCTGTAGGTGGTTCTAAATCTTCGGGCTCCCACTTCCTGTTCAGGCTGTGGGTGGTTCTACAGCTTCAGACTACTACTTCCTATTCAGGATGTGGGTGGTTCTAAAGCTTCAGGTCCCCACTTCCTGTTCAAGCTGTGGGTGACTCTACAGCTCCAGGCTCAAACTTCTAGTTCAGGCTGTGGGGGGGTTCTACAGCTTCAGGTTCCCACTTCCTGTTCAGGCTGTGGGTGGTTCTACAGCCTTAGGCTCTCACTTCCTGTTTAGGCTGTTGGTGCTTCTACAGTAAAGTGCAGTACTACATGTCCTGTACTGCTCTTACATGTATTAGTGAGGTGCATGCAGTGATTGGTGGTCTATAGCGCCTCTCTACAGTACAGGTGGTTCTACATGTTAGTACTCTCTTCCATGTTTTAGAGCTGTTTTGGTGCTTTCTACAGTAAGTGCGGTACTACATGTCCTGTACTGCTCTTACATGTATTAGTGAGGTGCATGCAGTGATTGGTGGTCTATAGCGCCTCTCTACAGTACAGTGCGGTACTACATGTCTTACTGCTCTTACATGTATTAGTGAGGTGCATGCAGTGATTGGTGGTCTATAGCACCTCTCTACAGTACAGTGCAGGTACTACATGTCCTGTACTGCTCTTACATGTATTAGTGAGTTGAAAGCAGTGATTGAGGTGTCTATAGCACCTCTTTACAGTTAAGTTCAGTATTACATGTCGTGTACTTCTCTTACATGTATTAGTGAGGTGCATGCAGTGATTGGGGGTCTATAGCTCCTCTCTACAGTACAGTGTGGTACTACATGTCCTGTACTGCTCTTACATGTATTAGTGAGGTGCATGCAGTGATTGGTGGGTCTATAGCACCTCTCTACAGTACAGTGTGGTATTACATGTCCTGTACTGCTCTTACATGTATTAGTGAGGTGCATGCAGTGATTGGAGCGGGCTATAGCTCCTCTCTACAGTACAGTGTGGTACTACATGTCCTGTAATCTCTTACATGTATTAGTGAGGTGCATGCAGTGATTGGTGGTCTATAGCACCTCTTTCAGTACAGTGTGGTATTACATGTCCTGTACTGCTCTTACATGTATTAGTGAGGTGCATGCAGTGATTGGTGGTCTATAGCACCTCTCTACAGTACAGTGTGGTACTACATGTCCTGTACTTCTCTTACATGTATTAGTGAGGTGCATGCAGTGATTGGTGGTCTATAGCTCCTCTATAGTACAGTTTTGAATTACATGTCCTGTAATGCTCATACATGTATTAGTGAGGTGCATGTAGGGATTGGCGGTATACAGCCACCTCTACAGTACAGTGCAGTACTACATCTCCTGTACTGCTCTTACATGTATTAGTGAGGTGCATGCAGTGATTGGTGATCTATAGCGCCTCTACAGTACAATGCGGTACTACATGTCCTCTACTGCTCTTATATGTATTAGTGAGGTGCATGCAGTGATTGGTGGTCTATAGCGCCTCTCTGCATTACAGTGTGGTACTACATGTCCTGTACTGCTCGTACATGTATTAGTGAGGTGCTATCCAGCTCCTAGCAGCTCTATTTGATGTTATATTATATATGACGCAATTATTTATAGGTTCTATGGGATATGGTGCTATTATTTATAAATTCTATGATAAATGGCTGCATTTTTTTTCCATAGATTTAAGTATGGCTATGTACAGTACTTCTCACTCACCACTGGCATCATGGTTCCCATCAATGAGTGTTGATGGGAAGGAGTCAATAGAACAGCCACTGGTTGGCTCCTTTTGTTGACAACTGCAGTTGAAACCAGCAGTTTCCCTCCCTCTATATAAAGCCCCATCTGCAGGTTTCTCTCTCCCTTTTTATATAAAGCCCCATCTGCAGGTTTCTCTCTCCCTTTTTATATAAAGCCCCATCTGCAGGTTTCTCTCTCCCTCTTTATAAAAAGCCCCATCTGCAGGTTTTTCCGTCCCCTCTATATAAAGCCCCACCTGCAGGTTTTTCCCTCCCCTCTATATAAAGCCCCATCTGCAGGTTTCTCCCTCCCCTCTATATAAAGCCCCATCTGCAGGTTTTTCCCTCCCCTCTATATAAAGCCCCATCTACAGGTTTTTCCCCTCCTTCTATATAAAGCCCCATCTGCAGGTTTTTCTCCCCTCTATATAAAGCCCCATCTGCAGGTTTTTCTCTCACTCTGACATGAAATCAGAAGAAACCTTCCCCGTTTTAGGTCAATTAGGAACCACAATTATTTCTATTCCCCAAATGCAGAATAATGAGAGGGAGAATTTTTAAGGCATTTTTATTACTTTCTGTAAAGTCAGAAGTTTCCTCCATTCCATTAGTATTTGGTGGCTTTGCCCTTAAACTGTAGGACTTGGGTCAAACGTTCTTGATCCTTCCACAAGCTTCTCACAATAGTTGGTAGGAATTTTGGCCGCTTCCTCCTGACAGAACTGGTGTCACTGAGCCATGTTTGGGGGTCTCTTGCTCACTCTGGCCTTTGCAGCTTTGCCCATACATTTCCACTAGGATGAGCTCAGGGCTTTGTGCCGGCCGCTCCAAACATTGACTTGGTTCTCCTTAATCTACTGTGTAACCAGTTTGGCAGTATGCTTCGGTCATTGTCCATTTGGCAGACACATTTCCACCCAAGTATTAACTTTCTGGCTGATATCTGGAGATGTTGCTTCAGTTTTGCCACATAATCTTCTTTCCTAATGATGCCATCTATTTTGAGAAGTGCACCAGTCCCTCCTGCAGCAAAACAACTCCACAACATGATGCTGCCACCCCGAGTTTCACACTTGGGATGGTGTTCTTAGACTTCCAAGGTTCTCTCTTTTTCCTCCAAACCTAACAATGGTCATTATGGCCAAACAGTCCAATTTTAGTCTCGTCAGACCACAGGACAGGTCTCCAGAAATGTCGGTCTTTGTCCCTGTGCATTTATAAACATGAATCTGTCTTTTCTCTGTTTCTTTTGGAGAAATGGCTTCTTCCTGGCAGAGCGGCCTTTCAGCCCATGTTGATACAGGACTCCTTTCACTGTGAATAATGACACAATCTTACAAGCTTCCTCCAGCGTCTGCACAAGGTCTTTTGCTTTTGTCCTTGGGATGATATGCACATGTCAGACCAAAGCACGTTCATCTCTGAGACACAGAACCCGTCTTCTTCCTGAGCGGTATGATGGCTGCACATTCCCATCTTGTTTGTACTTGTGTATAATTGTTTGTACAAATGAACGAGGCTCCTTCAGGGATCTGGAAATTGCACCCGAGGATGATCCACACTTCTCCTCCTGATATCTTGGCTGATTTCTTTAGACTTTCCCATGATGTTACACACAGAAGCAGTGTGTTTTATTTATAACTTAAAGTATTGCTAATATAATGCTGCTTCAGTTTCTACTTATTAAATATCTGGGGCCAATCTAATTCTTCTACGAGGCCCAAAGCTTGACAGGGCCAACTCGGTGCAGTAACATTGTACCTTTTTGTAGAAATGGGGGCTTTTCTGCTTTCTAGCGTGACTATGTGGGTTCTCTAAAAATGTGGCGGTATTATTTATACATCTAAGTATTGCTGCTTATAATGCTGCCTAGGTTCCCTCTCATTAAATGTTGGGACCCATCTCATTTTGATATTGGGGAGCAAATCTTGAGGAGGCTAATTCAGGTGCAAGAACAATGTACTTATTTTATCTTATCTTATTCAGGTACAAGAGTACAATTGTATTTTCTTTTAGGAAATGGGGGCTTTTTGCTTTCTAGCGTTACTATGTGGGTTCTCTAAAAATGTGGCGGTATTATTTATACATCTAAGTATTGCTGCTTATAATGCTCATTCTCATAAAATCTTGGGACCCATCTCATTTTGATATTGAGGCCCAAATCTTGAGGACGTTGAGGTAATTGGGTCTTTCTTCTATCTAGCGCTACTATGTGGCTTCTCTAAAAATGTGGCGGTATTATTTATACATCTAAGTATTGCTAATTATATTACTGTTTCAGTTCTCTCTCATTAAGGGCCACATGTATGAACCTGTTTAGGTCTAAAACTCACTTTTTTCCCAAAGGTTACTATGGGCAAAAGAGTGAGTTTTAGACCTAAACAGTTTCATACATGTGGCCCTAAATGTTGGGACCCATCTCATTTTGATATTGGGGCCCAGATCTTGAGGAGATTGATTCAGGTGCAAGAACAATGTACTTATTTTTTTTGTAGGAAATGGGGTCTTTCTTCAATCTAGCACTACTATGTGGCTTCCCTGATATATAGCGGTATTATTTATACCTTACATTATTGCTGCTTATACTACGGCTTCAGTTTCTTTTCGATAGGTATTTGGGCCCCTCTTATTTTGCACTGGGGCCCAAAGCTTGACAGGGCCTATTCAGGTACAAGAGAATTGTACTTTCTTTTAGAAAATGGGGGCTTTTCTTCTTTCTAGCGCTACTATGTGGGTTCTCTAAAAATGTGGCGGTATTATTTATACCTTTAAGTATTGCTACTTATATTGTTGCCTTAGTTCCCTCTCATAAAATGTTGGGACCCATCTCATTTTGATATTGGGGCCCAAATCTTGAGGAGGCTGATTCAGGTGCAAGGACAATGTACTTATTTTTTTGTAGGAAATGGGATCTTTCTTCTATCTAGCGCTGCTATGGGAGTTCCCTGATATGTAGCGGTATTACTTGTACCTTACATTATTGTTTCTTATACTGTGGTTTCAGCTTCTTTTCGTTAGGTGTGCTCTCTTTTAGGAAATGGGACTTTTTGCTTTCTAGCGCAACTATGTGGGTTCTCTAAAAATGTGGCGGTATTATTTATACATCTAAGTATTGCAGCTTGTGTTGCTACTTCGTGTTCCCTCTCATAAAATGTTGGGACCCAACCTCTTGAGGAGGCTGATTCAGGTGCAAGAACAATGTCGTTATTTTTTTTGTAGGAAATGGGGTCTTTCTTGTATCTAGCGCTACTATGTGTGTTCTCTGGTATATAGCGGTATTATTTATACCATACATTGTTATTTATATAAGTATCGCTAATTATACTGCTGCTTTAGTTTCCTCTCCTTAGGTGTTGGGGCCCATCTCATCTTGCTAGGGGGCCATCTAAATTCCAGCCACCCCCCACATCTATACTAAGACCCCAAGTGCTTTATTCACCTTTTGTTACATTTCGTACTTTCAGTTTCTTTCACCTTCTGAAAATTTGATATTTAATATTTATTAAGGAAAAGTAGTAAAAGAAAAGAACGGAGCGTCGGAGGGAGCGCCGTCACTCCTCCTCGCGCTCCTTCTCCGGTTATTAAGCCTCCGCTCTCCTTTGTTTGTTTTGTAGATTTTGTAACCTTGTGTTTGTTTTAAATCAGAATAATTCATATAATAGGAGGACGACGCTTTGCGGCGCCGAGTGTGAGCGCTGATTATGGCCGTAGCCGGACGGAATGGTGATGAGCCAGAGGGTTTCATGCTCTTCGTATACATTGATGTACATTTGCTGCGCGTCTGTCGGGCTCATTCACAACAGCAGTTTTTGAACTAAACCTAAACTGACACTTAATAATATCAGTTTGTATATTTGTATCTGAGGTTTTTTTTCTTTTGTTTCTTTTATAAATCTTTTGCTCTGAAAAACAGATCGGCCACCAGATCCCAGCACGGTTCCCCTCTCGTCTATTCCCAGAATGACTCTCCTCTCCTTCTTCCCTAGCATGGCTCCCTCTCCTCCATTCCCAGCATTGCTCCACTGTTGTATTCCCAGCAGGGCTCATAGGTCACAATTCTAGACACTGAGGAGAGCATGTTCATGACTATGGGAGACCACTCTGGGTACTGAGGAGAGCATGCTCATGACTATGGGAGACCACTCTAGGTACTGAGGAGAGCATGCTCATGACTATGGAGACCTCTCTGGGTACTGAAGAGAGCATGCTCATGTCTATGGGAAACCACTCTGGGTACTGAGGAGTGAGGAGAGCATGTTCATGACTATGGAGGATCATTCTGGGTACTGAGGAGAGCATGTTCATGACTATGGAGGATCATTCTGGGTACTGAGGAGAGCAGGCTCATGACTATGCAGGAACATTCTGGGCACTGAGGAGAGCATGCTCATGTCTATGGAGACCACTCTGGGTACTGAGGAGAGCATGCTCATGACTATGGAGGATCATTCTGGGTACTGAGGAGAGCATGCTCATGACTATGCAGGAACATTCTGGGCACTGAGAAGAGCATGCTCATGTCTATGGAGGATCATTCTAGGTATTGAGGAGAGCATGCTCATGACTATGGGAGACCACTCTAGGTACTGAGGAGAGCATGCTCATGTCTATGGAGACCACTCTGGGTACTGAGGAGAGCATGCTCATGTCTATGGAGGATCATTCTGGGTACTGAGGAGAGCATGCTTATGTCTATGGGAGACCACTCTGGGTACTGAGGAGAACATGCTCATGACTATGGGAGACCACTCTGGGTACTGAGGAGAGCATGCTCATGTCTATGGGAGACCACTCTGGACACTGAGGAGAGTATGCTCATGTCTATGGGAGACCACTCTGGACACTGAGGAGAACATGCTCAAGGTTGTCCCATCAAATTGTGGTGCACATTCCTTTATGGGGTCCAGATGAGCTTCCCAGTTCTGTAGAGGAGAGCTTTATTCTTTCCCAGTTACTCCGTATCTGTGGGTGATTGGAAGTTCTGTTTCTTAGATAATGTGAAAGACTTGTTGCCAAAATGCTGGAATCCCAGTCCGTTCCCACCATATGTGCAGGAGGACTCCTGCGTCTCGTCCACCC
Source organism: Phyllomedusa bahiana (assembly GCA_025379985.1). Taxonomy (NCBI): domain Eukaryota; kingdom Metazoa; phylum Chordata; class Amphibia; order Anura; family Hylidae; genus Phyllomedusa; species Phyllomedusa bahiana. Next base: position 8,177 of record JAODAL010044766.1, on the reverse strand, counting down.
CTCCAGCATGTGTCAGTCACAGAGCTACGCATCGGCTTCAGTCTGACGGGCGTCAGGAACCATCTGCAGAGGAGCCTATTCCCGAATTATAGCACAACGGGAGGTAATTGCTCTAACAGGATTATGGAGGCAAAGTGATTCAGAGACCTAACGGGTTTCTTAAGGAAGAGAAGCCCTTGAAGATCTTGTGTGAGGCTTGGAAGAGCTGGTATCATATGTGGAAGCTATGGTGTAATGTTTGCTATGATACAATATTTGGGAGGTATGGTGAAATATTTGGAAGATGAGGTCTAATATTATGAATATACGGTATAATATGTGCAAGATATAGTGTAATATATGGAAGGTATAATATAATATTATGAAAATATGGTGTAATATCTAGAAGGCAGGGTACAATATGTGGAAGATGTGGTGTAATATTATGGATATATGGTATCTTATATGGATAGTATGGTGTAATATTTAGAAGGTGTGGTCTAATATTTTGCTGGCAGAACCTAAATAAGGAACATACTGCACATATTATACAGGAAAGGAAATCAATCACAGACTAACACCGCCCACTGGACTCTCAGAATGAACAGAGATTTACATTAATATATTATAAGTACTAATGAATATATATGGTGCAGTGACATCCGTCTGCTCTAGACCCCATACACAGTAGGGTTAGCAGAGTTGCAGTGTCATCTGTCTGCTCCGGGCCCCATACACAGTAGGGTTAGCAGAGGTGCAGTGACATCCGTCTGCTCCAGGACCCCATACACAGTAGGGTTAACAGAGGTGCAGTGACATCCGTCTGCTCTGGGGCTCCATACACAGTAGGGTTAGCAGAGGTGCAGTGACATCCGTCTGCTCAGGGCCCCCAATACAGTAGGGTTAGCAGTGGTGCAGTGAGATATGTCAGCTCTGGGGCCCATACACAGTAGGGTTAGCAGAGGTGCAGTGACATCCGTCTGCTCCGGGGCCCATACACAGTAGGGTTAGCAGAGGTGCAGTGACATCCGTCTGCTCTGGGGCCCATACACAGTAGGGTTAGCAGAGGTGCAGTGACATCTGTCTGCTCCAGGGCCCCATACACAGTAGGGTTAGCAGAGGTGCAGTGACATCCGTCTGCTCCGGGGCCCCATACACAGTAGGGTTAGCAGAGGTGCAGTGACATCCATCTGCTCGGGGGCCCCATAAACAGTAGGGTTAGCAGAGGTGCAGTGACATTCGCTGCTCTGGGCCCCATACACCGTAGGGTTAGCAGAGGTGCAGTGACATCCGTCTGCTCCGGGGCCCCATACACAGTAGGGTTAGCAGAGGTGCAGTGACACCCGTCTGCTCCGGGGCCCCATACACAGTAGGGTTAGCAGAGGTGCCGTGACATCCGTCTGCTCCGGGGCCCCATACACAGTAGGGTTAGCAGAGGTGCAGTGACATCCGTCTGCTCCGGGGCCCCATATACAGTAGGGTTAGCAGAGGTGCAGTGACATCCATCTGCTCTGGGGCCCCATACACAGTAGGGTTAGCAGAGGTGCAGTGACATCCGTCTGCTCCGGGGCCCCATACACAGTAGGGTTAGCAGAGGTGCAGTGACATCCGTCTGCTCCGGGGCCCCATACACAGTAGGGTTAGCAGAGGTGCGGTGACATCCATCTGCTCCCGGGCCCCATACACAGTAGGGTTAGCAGAGGCGCAGTGACATCTGTCTGCTCCAGCCCCATACACAGTAGGGTTAGCAGAGGTGCAGTGAGACCCGTCTGCTCCGGGGCCCCAAACACCGTACCTAGTCTTGCTTTATTATTTATTAGTATTTAATATTACATCATTCATATACCCTGAGTCTTTTCTTGGTAGTTGCAGCAGAGCTGTGTCCCCCTTTGCAGTTGCCCTTTTGCCTGCTTCCTATGATTGCTGACGTATCCTTAGGAGCTGGAAAACAAAAACCGGTCGGCTCCGCGCCCTGAGATCTGCACGCGGGGATCCTGGGAATTTTTAACTAATTTTCTATATGAATCATTTGCTTCTGGGAAATAAAACTTCACAGCAGCCGAGAGGATATTGAGCCGGTGAATGTGCGCCGCCGAGGCTGCTGGGAACGCTTTGACATTCATGTGCCGGGAGATCTCATATTGGCTGCAGGTAAAAGATAAGTGCGATACAATGAACGGGGAGCGGGTTTCCTTGGTTACGTATCATATCTGCGTCATAAGGAACATTTGGATGGGGCTGAATGGAGAACAATCTGCAAAGGGCAAGAGCGCATCTTCTTAATTTTTGTAGGAACCAAAAAAGGTAGTAAAAGTCTGATTCCAATTCAGATACCTATTAGTTATTTATCTGAATTGGAATATGAATGGGTAGGCAATGCTTGTGGGTCCCAATGCAGGGTCAGACTGAAGACCACCAGTGGAGATGATTATTGGGGTTCACCAGTGGAGTTGATTCTTGGGGCCACCAGTGGAGATAATTCTTGGGGCCACCAGTGGAGATGATTCTTGGGGTTCACCAGTGGAGATGATTCTTGCGGCCACCAGTGGAGATGATTCTTGGGGCCCACCAGTGGAGATGATTCTTGCGGCCACCAGTGGAGACGAATCTTGGGGCCACCAGTGGAGATGATTCTTTGGGACACCAGTGGAGATGATTCTTGGGGCCCACCAGTGGAATTGATTCTTGGGTCCCACCAGTGGAATTGATTCTTGGGTCACACCAGTGGAGTTGATGCTTGGGGGCCACCAGTGGAGATGATTCCTGGGGCCCACCAGTGGAGTTGATTCTTGGGGCCACCAGTGGGGATCATTCTTGGTGACCACCAGTGGAGATGATTCTTGGGGACAACCAGTGGAGTTGATTCTTGGGGCCCACCAGTTTGGTTGATTCTTAGGGCCACCGGTGGAGTTGATTCTTAGGGCCCACCAGTGGAGTTGATTCTTGGGCCCACCAGTGGATCTGATTCTTGGGGTTCACCAATGGAGATGATTCTTGGGTCCACCAATGGAGATGATTCTTGGGTGCCACCAGTGGAGATGATTCTTGGGGGCCACCAGTGGAGATGATTCTTGGGATCACCAGTGGAGATGATTCTTGGAGCCCATCAGTAGAGTTGATTCTTTGGGGCACCAGAGGAGTGGATTCTTGGGGCCCACCACAGGAGTTAATTCTTGGGGCCACCAGTTTAGTTGATTCTTGGGGCCACCAGTGGAGATGATTCTTGGTTCCCACCAGTGGAGTTGATTCTTGGGGCCCACCAGTGGAGATGATTCTTGGGACCACCAGTGGAGTTGATTCTTGGGGTCCACCAGTGGAGTTGATTCCTGGAGTCCACCAGTGGAGATGATTCTTTGGGATCACCAGAAGAATTGATTTTTGGGACCCACCAGTGGAGTTGATTCTTGGGGCCACCAGTAGAATTGATTCTTGGGGTCCACCAGTGGAGATGATTCTTGGGGCCCCACTAGTGGAGTTGATTCTTGGGGATCATCAGAAGAGTTGATATTTGGAGTCAACATTGGAGATGATTCTTGGGCCCCACCCTGACTGCACATGACTCTTGCTTTCTGCATCTCTTTCTCTGCCTTTTTCTCTGAAAAGCAGCCCCAGGCCCACCTCCCCAGGAGCTTCGGAGAGCTTCCCATTCTCCCTTGTGGCCCAATTTGAGACTGATTTAGGTTCCTATATTTGTAAAAATAAAGAAAACGCTATATATTCTTTGCCTTGGGCTATGTACACACACTGTGGATTATTTCAGTACTTAGTTGCCCTGTTGAAAAAGTCATACTGCTCCCCCCAACATAATGGTGCTAGGTTTTGATACCTAGGACACTCCACTTACATGATCCTTTGCATTTCTTGACACCTTATAACACCAAGGGGATGGGACCAACCAAGGTTGCCCCCCATTTGTTAAGGTCCCACCTCATCTGCCTGAGCTTCCCATATATATACAGACGTTTGCAGACTATGATATGTACTTGTAATGCCCAGCAGAGAGTATACTTCTATACTTGCTATGAAGTTATGTCCAAATAGGTAAATTCGAGAAAACATGAGGTTTTACAAATGTATCATATTCATTGATCTGAAATTGTACTAAACGAATACACTGGGGCACAAACATCACAATTCTGGCACAGTTTTTGCCCAAATACTGTCGCAAAGGTAGTTTCTAAACACTTCTGTGCTTTGAGAGGAGTGACCTTGTTAAAGTGGGTGTGGCTTTAAAGAATATGGGTGTGGCTTAACGTGCAATGCCATGACTCATCATTTTGGCGCCATTAATGGCATAAAGTTATCCAACTAATATATGGTATCAGGTTAGACTAGAATTGTGCAAGATTTATCATACATTGATACACTTATATATAGAGACACTTATTGTACATTAATACATTTGTCATACATTCATACATTAATAGATTGATTCATTTTTTTATGCATTGTTATGTTATCACTTGCTGATACACTTATACATAGATACACTTATACATTGACATACTTATACATTAATACATTTATTGCACATTGATACATTAATACATTGATTCATTTTTTATACAATGATATACTTATACACTGATATAATATTACTCATTGATGCAATTATACATAGATACACTTATACACTAATGCATTATCATAAATTGGATATACTTATACACTAATACATAATCATACAGTGATACATTTATTATACTGTACATTAATACACTTTTATAGTAATACATTATCATACATTAATACATAATCAAACACTGATACATTTATTATACATTGATACATGTATCATAAACTGATATATGCATTATATATTTAAATTATAAATTTAAATACTTATCCTACATTGATAAATTTCTATACATACAGTATAATACTGTAATACACTTATACATTAATACATTTATTGCACATTGATACGTGAATGCATTGATTAATTTATTATACAGTGATACACGTATACATTGATCTATTATCACTCACTGATACAGTTATATATTGACAAACTTATACATTAATACATTATCATACATTAATACATAATCATAAAATGATATCTGTATTATTCATTTAAATACTTATCCGACATTGATACATTTTCATACATACATTATAATACACTTATACGTTGAGACCCTAATTAATACATTTAGCATTACATTAATACATTTATCACACATTGATACATTAATAGACTGAGTCATTTAATATACAATGATATATTATCACTCATTGATACACTTATACATTAATAATCATAATCATTCACTGATACATTTGTTATACATTTAAATACCTATCCTATATTTTCATACATACATTACAATACACTTATACTGTACATTGAGACATTTTCATACATTGAGACATTTATCACAAACTGATATACCCTGTTTAGACCTGTGTAGACCTCAATAGAAAATCCAGAGCTGTGTATACCTCAGTAGAAGATCTAGAGCTGTGTAGACCTCAGAAGAAGATCTAGAGCTGTGTAGACTTCAGTAGAAAATCCAGAGCTGTGTAGACCTCAATAGAAAATCTAGAGCTGTGTAGACCTCAATAGAAAATCCAGAGCTGTGTAGACCTCAATAGAAAAACTAGAGCTGTGTAGACTTCATTAGAAAATCCAGAGCTGTGTAGACCTCAGTAGAAAATCCAGAGCTGTGTAGACCTCTGTTGAATATCCAGAGCTGTGTAGACCTCAATAGAAAAACTAGAGCTGTGTAGACCTCAATAGAAAATCTAGAGCTGTGTAGACCTCAGCAGAAGATCTAGAGCTGTGTAGACTTCATTAGAAAATCCAGTGCTTTGTACACCTCAATAGAAAATCTAGAGCTGTGTAGACCTCAATAGAAAATCCAGTGCTGTGTAGACCTCAATAGAAAATCCAGTGCTGTGTAGACCTCAGTAGAATATCCAGAGCTGTGTAGACCTCAGTAGAATATCTAGAGCTGTGTAGACCTCAGTAGAAAATCCAGAGCTGTGTAGACCTCGATAGAAAATCCAGTGCTTTGTAGACCTCAATAGAAAATCTAGAGCTGTGTAGACCTCAGTAGAAAATCCAGAGCTGTGTAGACCTCGATATAAAATCCAGTGCTTTGTAGACCTCAATAGAAAATCTAGAGCTGTGTAGACCTCAATAGAAAATCCAGAGCTGTGTAGACCTCAATAGAAAATCCAGAGCTGTGTAGACCTCAGTTGAAAATCCAGAGCTGTGTAGACCTCAATAGAAAATCTAGAGCTGTGTAGACCTCAATTGAAAATCTAGAGCTGTGTAGACCTCAGCAGAAGATCTAGAGCTGTGTAGACTTCAGTAGAAAATCCAGAGCTGTGTAGACCTCAATAGAAAATCCAGAGCTGTGTAGACCTCGATATAAAATCCAGTGCTTTGTAGACCTCAATAGAAAATCAAGAGCTGTGTAGACCTCAATAGAAAAATCCAGTGTTTTTGTAGACCTCAATAGAAAATCCAGTGCTGTGTAGCCCTCAATAGAAAATCCGAGCTTTTTATACCTCAATAGAAAAACTAGAGCTGTGTAGACCTCAATAGAAAATCCAGTGCTGTGTAGACCTCAATAGAAAATCCAGAGCTGTGTAGACCTCAATAGAAAATCTAGAGCTGTGTAGACCTCAATAGAAAATCCAGAGCTGTGTAGACCTCAATAGAAAATCCAGAGCTGTGTAGACCTCAATAGGAAATCCAGTGCTGTGTAGACCTCAATAGAAAATCCAGAGCTGTGTAGACCTCAATAGGAAATCCAGTGCTGTGTAGGCCCAGCCTAAGACTGTCTATGTATTAGATACAATTAATAAATTTCCCCCAAAGTTTCTAATTTTGGAAGCCAAGTCAACGATAACGGGTGGCATTATCCTCACAATAGATTGCAGCCTTAACACTGCAGTTATTATGGGCCACATGTTGGTTATAAGAATCTTTAACACTTCATTTGCACTTGCTCTCGGCTCACACAGCAGCCGCCCTCCGTTTTGTTAATAAGGTCTCCGAGATGAAGATGTGAATCTTAAACATTACCCGGGGCGGCCCTTCCGGGGGCGGTATCGGAATGACAGAAGTGCTAGTATACACTCGTGGCCTTTGTGCTCCCCGGTAACAGTCTATTAGAGCCCCAACTCGCTGCAACCGGGTTTCCCCCTTTTTTTTTTTAAAGGGGTTATACAGACAAAATCACAACAAGGATGATCTGGGGGAAGACGGTGCAGGGGCAAAAGCCAAATGCTATATTACATGAAATTGGTGCACAAGGGGGAACCCTAACCCCCATTTTAAAAGAAGGTCCATATTCCCTTACAGGCTGTGGATATACTGAAATAAAAATATATTTACACGGTCCCCCAACATACAATGTTTTGGGTTCTTTGGGCCCTTTTTGATGAACCATACTCAGGGAAAACACGAATTTTCTACGATGAAACCTCACAAATACAATAACAGCTACGGGACATTAAACTGCCTGACTTTAGAAGGATCATAGGCTGCACCAAACATGACCTCACAAACATTGTAAGAGGGTACAACAGTACTACCGCACGTTGTGAGGGGCGTATAAACCCAAAATCACCCCATGCACCCACTTTTAAAGAGAGACAGGCTATATACCGCACGTACGAAAAGGCGCTAAAAAACCCCAAATCCCCAAAGCACCTCACATGAAGAGCAGTACGGGACAAATAGCCGCACTGTACGTAAAAAGGATATAGCCCCCCCAAATCACGCATGCCCTCACAAAAATGAAACATACGGGACATGTAAAGACCACACTGTCTGTAGAGGGGCGCTATAGACCACCAATACCCCTTTCCTCAAAAATACTGAAAAGAGCAGTAAAAACATGTAGTACTGACGTACTGAGAGGGGCACTATAGACCCCAATCACTCCATGCACCCTTTATTAAGACGTAGACATATAGTCCGACTTACTGATAGAGCGCATAACCACCAACACGCTTTGCCCCTCCAAATTACTTTAAGCCAACGGAAGTAAAAAACCGCACTTAAACTGAAAGGGCTATGACCCCCAACACTGCATGACCTCACTAATACTTAAGAGATACAGGACGTATCCCGCACTGTACTATAGAGAGGCCCTAAGACCCCAATCACTCCATGCACCCCCCAAAACGTAAGAGAAGAAGGGCATTTATAGCCTTTATGTAGAAGGACAAAAAATAGA
>JAODAL010044765.1:0-32561 GCA_025379985.1 Phyllomedusa bahiana | reverse complement strand
GGAATGAATACTGTACAGCAGGTATATCTTTGGTTTTTATATAATTATGTTTTTATCAGATTTTTTTTAAAAAAAAATGATTGTATTACGTTTTAGATATGTGTGTGGTGTACACCCAGGAGGGGCGGTCCCCACCCAGGGTATATATTTTAACGGCACTTGTATGGTTTTCATTCTCCGGGGGATAAGCATATGAGATATATGCGAAACGCGTAGAGTTTGTTTTATATTCCAAGAATAAATTATCCCTTTTTATATCATCTGGGATACTCAAGAAAAATCTTTTTTCCTATACCCATTAAGGGATTTCTTTTGAAAAAAAGGGTTTCAATTCCAAGCGCTTGAACTGGCATCTCCACTTTTTTTTGCTGCACTATAGGACCCAATCTTTTGGTTTTATATTATTTCTCCTCCTGCCCCAGGAGTGGGGGGATAGGAGCTGGTGGAAGAAGCACACAGCAGCGGAACGAGGCTATAAAGTTATATATTGATTATATGAGTTGTACCATATATCGTACAACTTTTGAAGGTGAGCATTGTATTGAAAGATTTGTTTAATTGTGAACACTGACGTACTACACGATTCTGGGCGCCTGTGTTTTTTGTCTCCCCTTTTCCCTTTACCTTTTTTTCTGAGTAAAAAGGAGGGGATTTTGAACGCACTCTACCTCTATCAAATATAGGGTTTTATAGGGATAGAGGAAAAGAAGCTGAGCTCTGTGATATATAGGGTTTTATGTGATAGAGGGAGAGAAGCTGAGCTCTGTGATATATAGGGTTATTTGATAGAGGGAGAGAAGCTGAGCTCTGTGATATATAGGGTTATATGATAGAGGGAGAGAAGCTGAGCTCTGTGATATATAGGGTCATATGGTATGTAGATAGGTATATCCGTTGTGCCTCCAACCAAGGTAAAAGGATAAACGGCAAGAGAAGGAGGGGGGGGGACGGACGGACAGACAGGTGCTCCAATAGTGTAGTAGTTTAGTTGTCACAATAAAATATCAATTTATCGAATTGCTCACCTGAGCTTGTTGTACAGTATATGGTACAACACATATAAAGTGCTCATCGATGGGATCCCCCCACCCAAAGCTGCCACCCACCTCCGTGTTCACTCGTTACGCCTCACCCACAGGAGTAGGAAGGATAAATATATAGCTTGTAAAACTGCTTGGCATGCACTACAGGTAAAATAGGAGGTAATTCTAGCGCTTATATGTCCAATAAAATTCCCGAGTATTAAAATATTACCATATTATCTTAAATAAATTTCTCATAAAATAGATGAGGATTTATATTCTTATGGTAATATTTTAATACTCGGGAATTTTATTGGACATATAAGCGCTAGAATTACCTCCTATTTTAACTGTGGTGGCATAGCCGGAAGCAGGTATACAAGCTATATAAGGTCATATGATAGAGAAGCTGAGCTCTGTGAGCTTGATCTACAGCACTATTCTCGCCATAACATTTCTTAAAACTGAAGTGTAATGGGCCTTTTGCATGTTTGGGAGTCATTACTAAACTCCTCTATCAAAGCAGTGATGTCCCGAACTGAAGACGTCGCTAATGTAAACAGGGCGTTGCCTCCTAACTAAAAATGTCCACCATCTTGGCATTACTGGTCTTGTATGCATCGCCTTTGTATGATTTAGGGGAAGTGACGGTACGGTTTGTGTGGCCCTTTTGTTTTGGGGAATGGTATTGGTTGTCAGAGGGTTAAATTAGATTTTGCAGTTTTTCACCCAGTCCTCGGCTCAAATTAAGTTTTCCATAAACAAATTTGTTGAAATTAAAGATCCTTTTTTGTTTTGAATATGGAAAATCTGAACAGTCATTTATTCAGTCATCCGGCATAAACTCTGCCTAACAATTTACTTTGTATTAATCCTCCCAAACCTCTTGCACATTTTCACTCTTGGCTCAGAACTTTGTATATTCTGTGTCTTTTACAGCTGGAAGTGACTTTGGACCTGGCGGAGCGGCGGCAGATCCGATCGGCCATTAGAGAGCTGCGGCGGAAGGAGCTTGAACGTTGTGAAGAAGCCTTAGCATCTAAACGTTTCCGAGCAGAGAGAAGTAATGGACAGGAGGACAAGGAGAATCAGCCTGGGTTGGTTTATCTTCAATATTAAACGTACCAGTTATGAAATACCAAATGGTCAATGTCTCCTTAGTGGAACCCAACTCCCCTCAAACCTAGTTGAGTAAGCTGCCTATATATCTGATCTTTCCTAGGAGGGGATATAGATGCTCAATAGAGAATTTCTTTACCCAACAATGTGCCTATAATACATCATAGAGTAGGGTTGGGTGATGCATCAGAAAATCTTTTAAATTTGGAAATATAAAAAAAAAAAAAAAAAAGAAAAAAGAAAAGTTTAACCTTTTAAGAACCCGGCCTGTTTTGGCTCTTCGATTAGAGTTATATAAATAATTTGTAATTATCTCCCATTGTATATTAACTGGTGTCGAATACTACCCATCTCATGAAAAAGCCCTCACCTAACTACATCGACAGAAAAAAAAAAAATTCTGCCTCTTTCAATAAAGCAAAAAAAAAAATTCTTCTGGTCCTTAAAGGAATTTTTCCACTTATTCTTTTTAGTGCTGCAGGTCAGCATAAGCCGACTGTATCATAGAATGGGGAGGTCCGCTCCCTACCAATTTCTATGGGGGTTTTGAATGTAGCCATGTGAATGTACTCGGCTTTGTCTGGATTTCCCATAACCGTAAGGGTATGTTCACACGGCGTGTTCGAGACCTTTTTGGATACAGTTTCAATCCGGAAAAACGCATCCAACACGCAGGTGCATGTTTGGATGTGTTTTGACTGCAGCAGACGCACACCCTATAGTTTTAAATAGGGTGTCTGCTGCATCAAACGGATCAAGAATTGACATGTCCATTCTTGGAACGGATTAGAAAGACACATCACAAAGACGCCTGTAAAACGCACAGAGGGGGCCCACTTTGAACATTTTTAAAGGAAATACGTTTGTGGCTTTCTGCTCTACTAGCACTACTATGTTGATTCTTTGATGCAGGTCTTTATTATTTATACTGTTAATTATTTCTATTTATGTTGCAGTTTCTAATTCCTGTCAAGGTTTGGAGCCCATTCTCATCTTGCAATGGGGCAATGAATTCTAGTTACGCCCATGGTTGTATTATTTTATGGTACCATAGAACATGATTGAAAGCAAAACATCTATATATTTTTGGTGGAATGGAATTTTTTTTATTTTTTTTATGAATGTCTGTCTGTTTTTGTTTGTTTGGAGGCAAACTGATATTTTGGAATTTTTTTTTATTTTTAAAAGATCTGACATTTTGGTGATACAAATTATGATTTTTTTTATTTATTTATTTTGCGATTGCGACATAGCATACTATTACCATTTTACCATTATAAATGATATCATAGATGCAGTAAGATGGCAGGCCCGGTAGCTACTACAGCGTCTAAGTAGGTTAATGTTTTGGAGTCATTATTCCCAATTCCTGCAGGTGCACAGAGCACCGTCCACTCCCTGAGGCTGCTCCTTCCTTTCTGATATTATGGTGTAAATGTACGTGAAATTTTGGAAAAATCTGACAGTGGGAGCAAGGTTTAATTTGGTTTCACAATTCTGGGCAAATACAAAACTGTATTGGCCTGAAATGGCAAATCAATCAAATGAATTTGGTTAGTCACCCAGCCCTTCAACATTATTGTATTAAATTACATTTCTAACCAAGTTTAATAATTATTGCCTAGACTAATACAAAAAGATTTGATAACCCACAAAGTGGTTGATGGCGAGATTTGTAAATTTTAAATATGAATATGGTTTGTTTTACAATATATATAGTGCGAGAAAAAACACTAGATATGTTCAAATATAGCAGCATGTGATCCATTGTACTGATCAAACTGAGCAGCAAATCCCCCAATGATTGACAGTGTGAAAAAAAAAATTCCACTTTATTGTTTAATCAGATTATTCTAGTTAGCAGAATTGCTCCTGCTATCTGAGGGCAAATCTCACACACATGGTCTGTTACATGACTATTCCTTGGTCTGCTGTGCTGAGAACAATAGTAAAAAAAAAATAAAAAAAAAAGTTGGGGGAGAAAAAGACAAAACAAAGCACAGTGCTTATGTAGTAGTTTGTGGAAGTCAGAGAATCCTATGGATTAGGTGTGCTCACTTGAGTGAGTTTGGTACAACTCAAAGTATCTCTTGTGGGATATAAATATCCAGAGATATCCAAGTGAAGTCCCCACATAGAAGCAGCCAATCCAAGTAGCGTCCGATGCTGTTAGCATAAACGGCAAAAGGAGAAAACAATATATGGGAAAAGGGGGTCTTATGGAGGCTGGAAATGAAAATATCTATTGAAGCTTTTAATATCCAAGGGTTTGCAAGGATAAAACAAGAGACCTAAAAGTAATAAAATATTCTTAAAGGGGTTGTCTCACTACAATGATTCATCCTGTTTTCTTGGTTTCACTTCAGGGGCGCGTTTACTAGCTTCCACTAGGTTGCAGTAGAAGCCAGGTCTGTAGCTATAGTGACCAGTTCTGGCAGCCTATCAGGAGAGATGAAACAGGTCTGTAGCTATAGCAACCTGAGGAGAGGATGCAGCCCATACAAGAGGGAATATCTCCGAATAGGATGGACACTATTAATGGAAATATATATTGCAAAGTGACTTGTTTTTGCAAGATCTTTAACATAACAAGCAATCCTTGTAGTGAGACAACCCCTTTAAGAGCTACGCGTTTCAAGGACCACACTGAGTCCGATTCCTCCGGCTACAATATGTTTTATGACTGTTCACACTGCATCTGTTAACAAGTTGTCACCTTGCTCTGAAAGAAAAACCCTGCATATTAGTTATTAAAAGGACTTACCTTGTTGTAAGGCAGTGGGGTCCATCGGGATTGGTTATGCGGTGCACACATCACAGATGTGAACAGAGCCTTACCTGTTGTGCCTGTTTCCAGCCATAAGATCTGCTTGTCCCTATACACAGTATTAGCAAGTGAAGATGGAGATCATGTCTCTTCATGTACATATGGTCATGTACCAAAGCAGCTGATTCTGTATTTGATGGCAAAGCACTCATTAGATGTTTGCATTATTTACTGACTGAGAACTGCTTATTTACCTTCTGGTACATGATGGTCGGCCGGCATGATGTCTCAGACTGTTTTTTTTTTCTTCATATTTTAACAGCACTGAAATAGAAGAAAAGCAACAGAGAGCTCTGCATACCCTGGCAGGAAGACTGGAGGAGATAAGTGATGTGGAGGAGCTGACGGCACTGGTAGGTCTTCAGCATGTGGAAGGTGGTGGCATGAAAACCAGCACACGATGAGACATAACCTGTTCTTTCCCATCTTTTAAGCTTTTATGCTGCTTTAAAGGGAAGCAGAACCTTAAAGTGGTTGTCCACCTTTTGAAACCATGTGCTCCTGCGGCCCCAATAACCTTCCTCCGGTTCCGGAGTCCAGTGCTGTCTCGGTCTTCTGTTTTCAAGCCTGAGCCTCTGAACTGGGACATCACCGCTGATTGTATACAGACAGTGATCACGTGTCTCTAGTTACATCACGGCTTGGAGCTGTCCAATTCCAAACAGTGATGTAAATGAGTGGCACATGACGGCTGCAGCGGTGACATGTTGGTTCAGAAATTAAAGCACCGACGCTGCACAGGAATTGGGGAATGTAACTTGTTTTTTTGGGGGTTTTTTTGTTATTATTTGGGCACCAGGAGCTGCTGCTAATTCCATTTTGTTAAGAAGTTGCGAACCTCTTTGAAACATAAAAAAATGACGTTTATGAAAATGTCCCCAGTTTGATTTTTTTTTTTTCTTCCTTTCTTTATACCTGCATGATTCTTAGGCTAGGTCTCTGCTGCACACAAAAAAAAGTCTGTTTTTTTTTTTTTTTTCAGCGTTTTTCGTTTTATAAAAAAAGACTGAAAAGAGGTCCCATAGACTTGTATAGTAAAACAAAGTTTCATCTGTACAGAATGTTTTATTTGCTGGTCGTTTTTTTTTTTTTTTTAAACATTTTGCAAAAAACTGAGCAGGGCAGAAAATTTACTATTGGAGTCTATGTAACATGGCGGACGTTTTGGCGCGTTTTTTTTTTGCAGAAAACCATAGAGATGTAATTATTTGCATTTCTGCATAAAAAAAAAAACACACAACGTGCCAAAAACTGACCTTTTTTCAGCAGCTAATGCCAGACAGTGGACAAAAAACTCAGTTTTATGAACGTTTTTAGGATTTTGTTTTCATGGTGTACTCTGTCCACTGCCGTGTAGGCATAGCCTTAGCAAGTTGTAGAGACTAGCAATTTTGCAGCAGTCTTAAAGGCACAGAGAACGCGTTCCTCCCATCTTTGGCTCGATCAGCAGTGTCTGCTGTTTGGAATATGGTGCACATTTGCACATGTAATCTCTTCTCACGCACCTGTTCTCCTTTTTTATTTATTTTTTTTTTTTTGCTTATTTTTGGTTCTTTGTCAAGTTAGGCTTCAGGTTACATTTTCAGGATGTCCAAACCAGACCGGATCTGACAAATCTATTTCACTGATTTGACCATATCCTCAGACGCCACTGAAGCCGATTCTGACAGAGAATAAATATGCCATTGTGGTCAGTGGCTTATCTGCCCTTTATGAGATTTATCCCCTAGATCAGTGGTCTGCAAAGTGCGGCTCTCTAGCTGTTGGGAAACTACAATTCCCATCATGCCCACTGATATAGATTATATAAATGCATGATGGAAGTTGTAGTTTCCCAACAGCTGGAGAGCCACACTTTGCAGACCACTGCCCTAGATTATCGGGGGAAGGTGAATAATGAAGTTTGTACGTTTTTCTAATATTTTGTATTAATAACCTTCTAGATTGGGATTATTTACTGTATTTTGTCAGCTTATAAAGCTTTCCCACTACAACCAGACAATTCCGTGTAAATGATGCATCCTTGTCATGTAATAAAGTAAAAAATTTTTTTATGAAAAACAATTATTATATTATATCATCAACACAACCTTTGTTTTGTTGAAAATCTTGACAGAACAGTAAGGGCGCGTCCCCACGGCAGAGGACAAATACCGGTCGGTTTACCCGGCCGGTATTTTTCCTGTTTTGCGGCCGTCTCCACGGCCGTGAGGGGGATGGCTTTTCTCCGCGACGAGCGGAAAAAAGCCCTCCCCCTTCACAAGCACAGATTCCATCCGAAAACCGGACAGAAGAATGTGCTTGTAGAATGCTTTGCGGGCGGAAAAACCGCCGGACGGAAAATCCGTGCTGCATGGGTTTTCCATAGAGCAACATTGTGCTAATTTTCGGCCGGTTTTTCAGGCGGTCTGCAAAACAGCAAACAGCCTGAAAAACCGTCCGAAAAACCGTGCCGTGGGGACATGCCCCAACCTTTTGTCACCGGTAGGGAGCACTGCTCACCCTTCTGCCTGTCAATTGCTGTATACAGTTTCATGACCGTTCCAATGCTGTGTAATGGTTTTACTCCCCTGAGTGCAAATTGCTGCTTTGTATCATGTCTTACAGCTTCGAAGCTCCAGCGAATATGAAGAGCGGAAACTTATCCGAGCTGCTATTCGGAAAATAAGGAATGATGAGATAGAAGGTATCTGAGAACAATGTTTGTTTTAGTCTATTGGGGGTTGTTCACACAGATGATTTTTGGAGCATTTCCTCATCCAAATAAGCCTCCAAAACGCCCCCAGTTAATTTTTTCATTGATCCTATGTAAAAGCGCATTATACAGACACACACAATGCGGTTTCTACATGCGTTTTCCACGCTTCTTTGGATGCTGTTTTGAGTGCTGAAAAAAGTGTCACGTCCATTGTTAAGGCGTTTTCAATCCCCCAATGGAATCAATGGAGAGTGTCAAAATCTCGGTTTTTGACACGGGTTTTTCAGTGCTCTTTTTGCCTTGGCTATTAATTTGGATGGGTGTTTCACAAAGATAACTGTGTTGGAAAAACCTGAAACAGTGCTGCGAAACCACGAGGAAACAAACCTGATCAAATCCTCGTCAAAACCTCGTCTGAAAAGTGCTACATTGAGACTCTTTCCAAATGAGGTTTTGATGCGAATTTGGACACTTAAAATTCAGCGTCCGTGTAAACATACTCTATAGGCCCGTCTCCACGGCTGGGTTTTCAGTCGGATTTTCAGATAAATAGAAAACTATGCAGTAGTTTCTGCCGGACGTTTTATTATACCGCCGGCGTAACAAAAAACTTAGAACATGTTCATTCTTTTACCTGGTTTTCAGGCAGGACATGAACAATTCAATGCGAAGGGGGACAGCTTGAAGCCGCAAACCGCGGACAAAAGTAGTCTCCTTACGCGCAAAAAAACCCCCTACAAAATACAGGTCGATAAACCGACCGGTATTTTGTCATTGCCGTGTGAATGCACCCTTAGGCCCCGTTCACACGGCTTATTGCCGACGGATTTGTGCGCCGTATTGAGCGCACAAATCCGCCGTGAATACGGGGCGGGGCCGGAGCGCGGCGGGGGCGCCGCTCCCAGCCCCATAGACAATGCATTGTTTACGGCGCGGCCGCGCCGTAAATAATGTGCATGTCACTTTCTCCCCCCGCGGCGGATTTGCCGAGCTGGGAGGAGCGACGGATTCCACTGTTCTCAATGAGAGCAGTGGATTACCGTATTGACTCCGACGAATTGGCGCCGTATTGAAGCGCAAATCCGGCGCGGAATACGGCGCCAATCCGTCGGCAAATAAGCCGTGTGAACGGGGCCTTAAAGGATGTATTTTATGTATCAATTTATTTAACAAATTCAACATTAGGCTTTTTTCTTGCTCATGACCGCGCAAATTTTCCAGCTTTTGTTAATACATGTGGGTTTAAAAGCTATAATGCTTTCTTACTTATTCAAATATTTAACTGGTGAAAATGGTGAAAAAAAGTGCTACTAAAGTAGTTGAGTGACATTACATATTAGCTGGTGGTTGTAACAGAGTAACCAATGTGGGCAGCAGCTAGATGGGCAGGGAGTGACCTGATAAGGCCCTGGTAGTTGTGACAAGTATCTGGAGCCATACGGACTGCAGTGCATCCCACAGCTGCTTCAGAGTGCGTGAAGGAGGACCTGTAGAGCAACACAATGATCAAGGTGGTCCCAGAAAATTCTCAGTTGGGTTCAGTTCTACGGAATTAAGAAACCAGGGTAGTACTTGGAAGTCTTGATCATGCTTATCCAAGGAACGTTGAACCTTTCTAGCTGTGTGACATGGTCTTTCTGGAAGATCCCATCTGCTCCAGGGAAGACAATAAGCATGTATGAGGGTGCATGATCTGCCAAGATCTGCCATTTATATCCAAAGCGGTTGAGAGTGCCTTCCACATGGATGTTTGGGCCCACAGAATCCCACTAAACATTCCATATATAGTTGATTTCCCCTGATAACTGGGGCAAATGTACTAACCCCAGTTAAAGAGTAATAAGGACCCTAGTACTTAATGCAGGACAGATTTTGGTCTGCTGAGACCCAGCACCTTCTCAGTTACATGTAACCAGGGATGGAAGCATTAAAGAGAACCTGTCGCATAGTTAATGCCCCCCCTATCTGACAACAGCATCACCTAGTGACAGACATGCTGTTTCCAGCGCTGTGTCCCTTAGGCTATGTTCACACGGCTTATTTTGGGACGTATTTCAGCCCGTAATTCACGCCGTACTGCGCGAATTACGGGCTGAAATCCGTCCCAGTCATTACGGTAATCGACAGTTCTCAGAGACCTATGGATTACGTCTCCTCTCCCTGCTCGCACAATACGGCGAGCGGGGAGAGAAGTGACATGTCATTTATTCACGGCGTATATGCGCCGCTAGTAATGAATGTCTATAAGACCGGTGGGCTACCGGCCTCTCGCCCCCATACACACGGCGTAATTGCGGGGCAGAGTATGTACCGCAGTTAAAGGGGTTGTCTCGCTACAATGATTGGGTTTTAATTTAAAGATCTTTAAAAAACAAGCAGCTTTGCAATATATGTTCATTACAAATGTCCTACTGATTTTGAGCTAGCCCTGTTAGTATTACTACATCAGCTTCTCAAGTTTCTATAGTAGCCGACCTGTTGATCCTTATCTTACTGGCTGTCAGGTCTGAATGACTCATCACCTTTGAAGACAGGTCGGAGCAGAGAGCCGCTCCCACACAGAATGCTTCTGTAGTGTAGGGGGGGGAGGAGGACTCTGGTGTCTGTGTCCATGCTGCTTGGATTAACCCTGTGTGTGCCTGCTTCCTCCTGCTCTCTACACAGATGTGACAGCAGTGACCCTGTCTGTTACTATAATCATGATATGTCTTTGGAACTGTGACTATACTAATACTATACAGATCAGGCTTGTGAATACTTTATGCTCTCCTGTATTAGTGAGACATTCTGAGTATAGTAACACTGCCCTTGTTGTTGCTGGAGATGTGGAGACTTGTAAGCTAAGCAGGGGATATAGGAACAACTTGCATCTCTCTGCTCTATTAGCACACCACTTCACACTCATAGATCAGCCCTCTCCTGCAAACAGACCTAGGCAGGCACACACAGGGTGAACTCTGAGAGCAAACCCCCTCCCCCCCCCCCCCCCCCCGTATAGAAGTTACGGATAGCTGCCTGTGTGCTGATGGGAGGGGGGAGAGGGAGCAGAAGAGACAGACCAAGAAGCACGCCCCTCAGTTCAACTTACCAGGGACACTGACAGGCTGAAAGCTCGTAATGAGACAACTCCTTTAAGCCATGTGAACATAGCCTTATTCTGTAAGATTCTGTAGTTTTAGAGTATTTACTGCTCAAATCTGCAGTTTTCAGCCACAAAAGTCAGTCCGTTTTTTAAAAAACCCGCCCACCTGAGGCTAGCCCCTCCCACCTCAACTGATAACCCTATTACTTTGAATAGGTAGAAACATGTGAATAACTCAGTGGGCGGGGCTAACACCTGCTCATGAATAAGATCTGAGCATTAAGTGCTCTAAAACTACAGCATCTTACAGAATAAGGGACACAGTGCTGGAAACAGCAGGTCTGAAACTAGCTTGTACTGTCTTCAGCAAGGGGGGCATAACATATGGGACAGGTTCTCTTTAAGCCTGACAGGGACCATAATAAACTGTCTCAGCTGTCTCTCTGCAGAGCACATCTGTCCACTCCCGCAGCATTTTCTAGTGCAGCTCCTGAGGTTATACAGAAATATCCTTGCAGGGTCACTTGCCCTCTGCCCGGTTGCTCATTCAGCAGTCCACAAGGGGGTAAAAAGGTCATATGTAGAGTTAATTTCTGTGTAATAAGTCAGATTGATGGGGGTCTGTGCAGACACTTACCTATACGTTTCAGGAGGGGCTTCACATGCCTGTCATTTGTGGATTGAGAATAGGAGCCATAGGTGCTTATGACTTAACTGTAAGATAGCCAGTCTAATCTAATGTCTTGGATCTGTCTGATTTGACATTACATAAGAGAGGACCAACTCTTGATTTCTTTACAAGGAGCGGGTGTAGCGCAGTTTTTAAAGTTTGTGATATAGAGGGTACAGGATTATATTTAAATAGTATCAATAAAAGTTATGCATTATTAGTCTAAAAGATAGAGTAGGTAAGAGTTTAAAGGGTACCTGTCACATAGTTTTTGCCCCCCTGGCTGAGGACAGAACAAGCTAGTGACAGACCTGCTGTTTCCAGCACTGTGTCCCTTATTCTGTAAGATGCTGGAGTTTTCGTGTATTTAATGCTCAAATCGGGCAGTTTTCAGTCAGAAGAGTCATTCAGAGTGTGTTTTTTTTAAACCCGGCCAATCGGAGTATAGCCCCGCCCACCTCAACTGACAAACCTATTACTTTGAATAGGTAGAAACATGTGAATAACTGTCAGTGGGCGGAGCTAGCCTTTGGTGGGTGGAGCTAACACCTGCTCATGAATAAGATTTGAGGGGTAAATGCTCTAAAACTACAGCATCTTACAGAATAAGGGACACAGTGCTGGGAACAGCAGGTCTGACACTAGCTTGTGCTGCCCTCCGCAAGGTGGGCACAACCTATGTGACAGGTTCCCTTTAATTTCGCCTCTGGCAAAATAGGAAATAATGTGTTTAGTGGTCACTCTTTCTTCTCTAATATATTCCCGGTTGTAGAGTGTGATATTTAAAATAGAAATGGTCGCATAGACCAATTGGAAAAGTAGAAGTTTCCGGGTGACTTATTTTGTTTCCTTTAGCCGCAACGCTGGCAGGCATGTTGGTCAGCCGCTACACGGATCAAGACAATGGCACTGTACAGTCCAAAAGTATGGATGGCTTTGGAGACACCACGCCTTCTTTGGTAAGTAATAGAGATTTGGGTTGATCATCTAGTGGTGAATATACTTTTAGTGCAAGTTCCTTGGCTTAAAATGTATAGTCAGGGACCTGGTTATCTTCAGTTCAGGTCAAATCATTGTTGGCTTATATTTAGTCCTAGAAGCAATACTAACAAAAAAAAAAAACGGGAAAGAAGCTGCCCTCACAATACAAACATTGGCCACATAAGTATTGTGTGTCTCCTGAAGGTAGTTGATTCCATATCCAGTAGCCATGATGGGTGTTTCCATGGGGCTTCTTGATCCCACACGATTCTGTGGAGGACTGATTAGGTCTTCTCTGAAATTGGGAAGACACAACAATGTGGCCTGCAGGTGGCAGCATCACCCCGAAAAGTCATCTCCAGCTCATGTAAGGCTACGTCTATGCGACAGTGATCAGCAGATTCGGTATTTAGAATCCGCAAAAATCCAACTATAAAACATCCCATAAGACGTCAGAAAATCCGAGCTGTAGTCTACATAGCTTGGATTTTCTGAGGTCGGATTTCAAAAATTGGCGGTTTAGAAAAACAACTTAGAACAAGTATGTCACTTGAAAACGGTGGCTTATAGTACTGTTCAATTGAATGGGGCACCCGAAATCCGCAACAAAAAACGAAAGAGTGTAAAACACTGGTCAGATTCTAATCTGATTATTTTGTCCTTGCCGTGCAGACGTAGCCTAAAACCTAGGCAATAGGAGACAGGCAGTAGTGACCACCAGCTTTTGGGAAGGGGGCAAGGGTTTGGTTTTCTTAGGAGAATGTTGGGCTACCAGGCATCCTCAAACCCTCCAGCTGTTGGGAAACTACAACACCCATCATTCCCCCTGATATAGATTATATAAATGCATGATGGGAGTTGTAGTTTCCCAACAGCTGGAGGGCCGTAGTTTGAGGGTGCCTGGGCTACACCATTGAATGTACTGTGCAGCCTTGGAATGGAGTAAAGGGCTGTCTGATAAGAGGTAGTGAGTTGCCCACTACTGCTGTAGTATTGAATAAAGCCATAGTGATGTGACATCAGCAAGCCAAATAATCTCTCTTCCCTGTTTTGCTGGAAACTGATTGTGACTCTTAAGGATAATGAAACTAACAAATTTCCACTATGTAGTCCGGTATAAGGTTTGTGGAATCTTCTCCATAGGCACAGCAGAAAGAGGACCTGGAAGAGAGAGAGATCATCAAAGCACAAATCCATGAACTTCGTACCGCTCAAAATGGAAGTAATCGGATAGAACTGAATGGTATGCTGCATGCTGTTTTAACCCAATTCACCCAGTGTTCCAGAAAATAGCCAGAACCATGATAAAATATTGGTTAATGTTGGTTACACTTTTACATATCAAATCCTCAGTGAATCTAAGGGTATGTTCACACGGTGTATTTGAAATGCATATTTTGGTACGTATTGCATACCGAAGTATGTACCAAAATACGTATTTAAAGGGGTTGTCTCACTACATTGATTCGTCCGGATTTCTTGGTTTCATTTTGAATTCAGGGGCGTGTTTACTGGCTTCCACAAGGCTGCAGTAGAAGCCAGGTCTGTAGCTATAGCAACCAGGGCTGGCAGCCTATCAGGATAGATCAAAGGTCTGTAGCTATAGTGACCTGAGGAGCTGATGCAGCCCATTAAAGAGGGGATATCTCAGAATATGTAGGATACTGTTAATGAACATGGCTATATTGCAAAATGACTTGTTTTTGCAAGATCTTTAACATAAAAATCCTTGTAGTGAGACAACCCCTTTAATAATGTTCCAGTCAGCTGTCTTTGAATTCAATGTAAAATACATAGTCATTCACATTTTTTTTTTTAAACCATAATTTTTATTGAGATTATAACAGAGTTTTACAAAAAGAAATTTCCCAAGTCATTCACATATTTTATATACGTAATTGTATTGCGTTTTTCGGCCACATACAAAGAAGTGACAGGTCAATTCTTGATCCGTTTTACACATGTAAAATCCCCATAGGAAACACTGGAGTGCATTTTTGGAGGCTAAAGAAAGTATCCAAATCCGTACCACGCTTTCTGCATTTGCGCACCTAAAATATGCTTTGGGCCCAAATTGGTTGAACTTAAAGGGGTTGTCTCACTCCATTGATTCCTCTCACCTCAGGCCTGTTTTCTTGCTTTCATTTTGAATGCAGGGGCGAGTTTACTGGCTTCTTCTAGGCTGCAGTAGAAGCCAGGTCTGTAGCTATAGCAACCAGTGCTGGCAGCCAATCAGGAGAGATCGAACAGGTCTGTAGTTATAGCGACCCCAGGAGCTGATGCAGCCCATACAAGAGGGGATATCTAGGAATAGTATGGACACTGTTAATAGACACATATTGCAAAGTGACTTTTTTTTGCAGGCTCTTTAACATAAAACGCAATCCTTGTAGCGAGACAACCCCTTTAAATACTATAGTATCTAAAACGTAGTGAAATCTGCATCTGAAAAATGTATCTAAATACCCATTACAGATGCATTTTTGGATACGTTTTTTTAATGCAGAATTCGTACTGATTTCAATACGTTAATTTACGTATTGAAAAATTGTATCGGATACACCATGTGAACATACCCTAATAAGGGTCCTATTTATGAAATACAGTGGTTCCCCAACATACACTGGTCTTCTTGGAACCAATTATTATTGTATTTAGAAACCATTGTATGTAGAAATTTAAAAACTAGTAATTGTTCCAGAGCCCCAAAACATTAGCCTGTCATAATGCAAAATGAAGAAGAAAAGAAGTCGGATAACGAATACAGATAAAGCAAGTCATTACTTAAAACGGTCAAAGTGCTGCTGGAAGCTGTAAATCGGCTTTTATTTTCAGGGTAGGAGCTTCTTTGGATCATGTACGTTATACATAATGTATAAGAAAATGTCAGTTACCTTGCTGCCCAAAGGAGCCACTCATCCTGGCACATGTAAAGAGCAGCACAGGACATATAGTTATGCACTGTACTGCAGAGAGGCACTACTAGACCGCCAATCACCACATGCACTGCACGAATACAGATGTTTTGCTAGTAAATTGTTTGTTTGACTCTTCCAGTCAATCACATGAGCCGCAGATCAGGAGTATGTGGGACACTGTATGGCGAGTCTGGGTTCAATAGACCAGGAAAGACCATTGTATGTTGAAAATATTATATCTATGAGGCCATTATAACGTGAAAGATCGCTGTACTGATTAATGGTTTTTAGATGCTTTTTACTTGCTATCACATGCTATATACAAGCAAGGAGCAGTACTTATATCCTCTGCAGTGTTTCTACAGTTCATGACTACATTAGATGCAGAAATGATCTGCTTTTTCATGTATTTATAGAGCCAGTTTCCAATATATCCCTGCTTCTGAATACTCCAAGAGAGAAGTTGTCATCTTCATCCTCCACATCGTCCTCAGAACCTGGGAATATGGCACAGTCCCATACAACTGAGCACTCCACACTCAGCACAGACTCTGAGGAAGACCCACCACAGAGTGGCAGTAATGAAGTTTTCATGGAGTCTGCCCCTCAGGTTAATAATACAGAACAGGAGGACCCTCCAAGCACTAAAAACGATTGTTTTAAGAAGCCGCGTGCAATTCAACAGCCTGAATCCAGCTGGACGGACAAAAAACCCACTTTGACAAATAAGGTATTTTATGTAGACAATTAAGGTATCGTATATACTCTAGCATAAGCCGACCCGAGTATAAGCCGAGGCACCTACTTTTGCCACAAAAACCGGGAAAGCTTATTGACTCGCGTATAAGCCTCGGCTGGAAAACACAGCGGCTACTGGTGAATTTTAAAAATAAAAATAGATACCAATAAAATTACATAGGCAGTTTAATGTCCCCCACAGGCAGATATAGACAGGTATAGGCAGTTTAATGTTCCCCATAGGCAGGTTATAGGCAGGTATAGGTCGTTATATGCAGGTATAGGCAGCTATATGTCCCCATAGGCAGGCTACAGGCAGGTAATTGCCCCCATAGGCAGGTTTTAGGCAGGTATAGGTCGTTATACGCAGGTATAGGCAGCTATATGTCCCCATAGGCAGGCTACAGGCAGGTAATTGCCCCCATAGGCAGTTTTTAGGCATGTATAGGTCCCCCTAGGCAGGCTATAGGCAGGTATAAGTTCCCCTAGGTAGGTTACAGCCAGGTATAGGTAGGTTATAGCCAGGTATAGGTCCCCCTAGGCAGATATAGGCAGGGTAAAGGCACGTTTTTAAAACCAAAAAAACCCACTTACCTGGTTCCCCGCTGCTCCGTCTCCCGGGCACGCTCCTCGGTCTTCTTGGCACAGGCGGGTGATGTCATCAGGCCACGCACGCAGCGTGATGACACGCACGCTGCCTGTGCCGGAAATTCCGGGCAGCCGCCAGTCTGCGGCCGCTCGGAGTCCACTGCGTAGCAGGGAGCGCTCGCTCTCTGCCCCGCAGTGGTACCTCTTCTCCTGTGTGCGCTCTGGAGGAGTTGCATACGGGGGAAGAGATCGCTGACAGCGCACGGGCCACAGCAGTGCCTGGACGCTGTCAGCTGACTCGGGATTCAGTTATATGCGCTCCCTGAGGAGTCGCATATAACTGAAGCGTCCCTGTCGGCCCACGGGCCATCGCAGCGACCGAGCGCCGACAGTGACTCGAGTATAAGCCGAGGGGGGATTTTTCAGCATGTTTTTTGTGCTGAAAAACTCTGCTTATACTCGAGTATATACGGTATCTTCTGTTTGACTCTATTCCCTTTTCCCTCCCCAGAAGTAATATAATTGAATTTCCTTGAGGCAGAGTAGTCAGGATTTATTATTTAAGATCAGTACCGTGTACTCTTAAACGGGTGAGTACATTCTGGTCAGGAAGTCATTGTGAAATTCTGTTCATTGGTATGGAATGTTTCTGAGCCTTTATGCCAAGGAGCAGGGAAAAATAATTAAAATGGGGCCCTGTCATTTACTGTGTCAGTAATGAGATATTTGTGCAGAAGGAATTGGTTTAAGTGACTTTCCTAGATTTAGTGCAGATTCACATCTATGTTGGAAGTTCCATTCGAAGCTTCTGTCTTAGATGGTAAAAATAGTAGAGCATGTAGTGCTCAACCTAATGAACCACATTGAAATGACTGGGGTTCAACTGGTGCCGTTGGTGTTCATCGTGAAACGAATCTGGTGCCACCTTTGCAACAGGGACTCAAAACGAAACCTCCAACATAGATGTGAGCCTATCCTTATCAACCACCTATCTTAGTAACAGTGACCAGGCTGGTGAGGTCATTCCTTGCTGTGTCTTACCAGCAGGATGGGAGCTTTCTAAGAGAACTTTTTGAGTTTGCTCACATCAGCATCAGAGGTTCCGTTCGGCACTTCTCTTGCAGTGGCATTGAATCCATTTCGTGACAGATGCCCAACGGACCCCATTGACTACAATAAGGTTCGTTGTTTTAACAAAGAAATATAGTGTTGCATGCTGCACTATTTTTTTCCATAATTTTATACAGAAACTGCAACGGAGGCTCCAAAATAGACCTTTTGACGTAACTGAGAACTTAGCATGACAGCAGGATCTTGATCTCTGTGGTGCTAAGGCTATCAGGGCACTTTTATCTATGTATGTAAACACACAAATAACAATGTAAATGTAGAAGAATCACACTTTCGCTGACTAATATAGCCAGACATCCTGTTTTGGATTTTTTTTTTCCTAAACCCTCCACCAACCAATGTTCCTGTACGAGACACAGCTAAAAATAAGAGCTAGCAGAGCTGAAATGTCAATCGGTGCTTTAGAATCACCCACAGCCTGCACAGAAAGTGAGAGACTAAAGCATCCCTACACAAATAGTGGTAAGACAGGCTTTAATTTAGTAGTTAAAATAAGGAAGTCCAATGGTATTAGATTCAGATCTAAAGAAGTACAGAGTTATTTATGCATTATTGCAAATATTAACACATGAGGCCTGGAAAGTACTTACCGTATTGTGACTACTATATAATATGGTTTAAAGTGGTTGCTCAAGTGATTTCCGTTTCGCCTATGTTAAGTTCTACAGCAGTTCTGTTTTAGCAGAACTGATAATCTCATTTAAATTAGTAAGTAATTAGTTTATTAAAGATGTTCTTTGGTTAGGAAACCAATTTTAAAATACCATGCTAGGGATGTCTGGGTTAGTCGGTGGCTGGGGGTCCTGTTTAGGATTTTCATCTAGAAGTCACTCAGTTTGTTCAAGCTTTAAGTGTACACCACACAAAGCAAAATCCCTTTTTAAGAGACTTTTTTTTATTTTTTATTTCAATATACAGTACAGACCAAAAGTTTGGACACACCTTCTCATTCCAAGAGTTTTCTGTATTTTCATGACTATAAAAATTGGAGATTCACACTGAAGGCATCAAAACTATGAATTGACACCTGTGGAATTATATACTTATCAAAAAAGTGTCAAACAACTGGAAATATGTCTTCTATTCTAGGTTCTTCAAAGTAGCCACCTTTTGCTTTGATTACTGCTTTGCACACTCTTGGCATTCTCTTGATGAGCTTCAAGAGGTAGTCACCTGAAATGGTCTTCCAAAAGTCTTGAAGGAGTTCCCAGAGATGCTTAGCACTTGTTGGCCCTTTTGCCTTCACTCTGCGATCCAGCTCACCCCAAACCATCTCGATTGGGTTCAGGTCTAGTGACTGTGGAGGCCAGTTCATCTGGCGTAACACCCCATCACTCTCCTTCTTGGTCAAAAAGCTCTTACACAGTCTGAAGGTGTGTTTGGGGTTATTGTCCTGTTGGACCATCATTTATTTTTCAACTAAATGCAAACCGGATGGAATAGCATGCCGCTGCAAGATGCTGTGGTAACCATGCTGGTTCAGTATTCCTTCAATTTTGAATAAATCCCCAACAGTGTCACCAGCAAAGCACCCCCACACCATCGCACCTCCTCCTCCATGCTTCACGGTGGGAACCAGGCATGTAGAGTCCATTCGTTCACCTTTTCTGCGTCGCACAAAGACACGGTGGTTGGAACCAAGGATCTCAAATTTGGACTCATCAGACCAAAGCACATATTTCCACTGGTCTAAGGTCCATTCCTTGTGTTCTTTAGCTCAAATAAGTCTCTTATGCTTGTTGCCTGTCCTTAGCAGTGGTTTCCTAGCAGCTATTTTACCATGAAGGCTGCTGCACACAGTCTCCTCTTAACAGTTGTTGTAGAGATGTGTCTGCTGCTAGAACGCTGTGTGGCATTGACCTAGTCTCTAATCTGAGCTGCTGTTAACCTGCGATTTCTGAGGCTGGTGACTCGGATGAACTTCTCCTCCACAGCAGAGGTGACTCTTGGTCTTCCTTTCCTGGGGCGGTCCTCATGTGAACCAGTTTCTTTGTAGCGCTTGATTGTTTTTGCCACTGCACTAGGGGACACTTTCAAAGTTTCCCCAATTTTTCGGACTGACTGACCTTCATTTATTAAAGTAATGATGGCCACTCGTTTTTCTTTACTTAGCTGCTTTTTTTTTTGCCATAATAGAAATTCTAACAGTCCTTTCAGTAGGACTATCGGCTGTGTATCCACCTGACTTCTGAACAACACAACTGATGGTCCCAACCCCATTTATAAGGCAAGAAATCCCACTTATTAAACCTGACAGGGCACACCTGTGAAGTGGAAACCATTTCAGGTGACGACCTCTTGAAGCTCATCAAGAGAATGGCAAGAGTGTGCAAAGCAGTAATCAAAGCAAAAGGCGGCTACTCTGAAGAACCTAGAATATAAGACAGATTTTCAGTTGTTTCACACTTTCTTGTTAAGTATATAATTCCACATGTGTTAATTCATAGTTGTGATGCCTTCAGTGTGAATCTACAATTTTTATAGTCATGAAAATACAGAAAACTCTTGAAATGAGAAGGTGTGTCCAAACTTTTGGTCTGTACTGTATATCAGATTAAGAAATTACAATTTTATACACCAGGTAAAATGAGCATGTGAAGTAAGAAGACTATTAAAATGCAAATACATTTCAATGTCTGATATAGCAATGAATGAAATATATCCTAATATCTAAATATAATGAATTTATAGACTGACATTACAGAGAACTCGTTATACAGGGATGCTAATGGAAATAGGGGGAAGAAAGGGGGTAAAGGTTCTCTGCCATGCTAGCTCATTTAATTAAAGTTGGGTACCACTGTGCTCCCAAGACCTCTGAAATTGATGGGAACGACGTTTATGGCTCGCTGTTCTTTTTCATTAGTGGTGACTATCTCTGAAACAGAGGTGGATTTACACTACTTAACTATCACCAAATTAGCAGTGTGAAGGATATAAGACACACAAATTCTATTACAGTTGAGAATATCTTCAATTCACAAAAGGAATAAAGCAAATCCTGGTCCAGTAGGTAAGGGAACTTGGGTTATCTTAACTCAAAGGATGTAGATTTCACTCTGGAATGGAGTAAGCAATATACAGCTCCAGAAGATATAATATAAAGAACCCTGTGATCCACATGTTCTCCAGCAAAGTGGTGATGAAGCAGGGCAAATAAGAGGGGTATAATACCATCTTGTAGCTTCTTATATTGTTGACTGAAACTTGAGCATGTTAAGACTTTGAGCCCATCTAATTGCGGTTTGCCATTGAGTATCACCAGGGGCGTAAATAGAGAATCCTTGGCCCCATAGAAAACTTTTGGATGGGGCCCCCCTCTACCAATCCACCCCCCCTCCCCAACCACGAACATTTACCAGGACATTCAGTTACTGGATAATACAAGGAGCGGTTATCTCACTATACATATCGCCATCATTCTGCTACCAAAAATATCCCACTATACCAAGACCAACACTACCAATAATGCTACTACATAAGGACCTGATTATACCGCCAGAAAACTACCACAAATTGCCACCACATAGTGACTGAATAATACCTCTATACTCTTACTGATCAGTATACAAAGACCAATATTACTGCCATATAGTGGTAGGTATCAGTGTGCACAGGTGCTCTACAGACTGTATATTATCCTCATACAGTCACCATATAGTGGTAGATACATGTACACAGACTCTGCAGATATATAAGTGATTCCAGTGCAGTTACATCTTGTGACTCACAGGTGACATTTCTCTGACAAGTCGTTAACTTTCCCTTTTGTTCTGCTTCTGGTCCAGACCGCCATGATGACTTCTCCCGGCCACCACTCGTCCCTGCAGATTTGGACACAAATATCTTAGAATCCTCACTTTTCCAGCACCTCACTCCCTGCCCCCCCATCTCTGTACAAACTTCCAGGAGGTGGCAGAGCGGGCCATAGCTTAGAGGCCCAGTGGAGAAACAGAGAATTCACCCCCTGGAGATTGTGTTACAGCTATGGCCTGCACCCCTCAGAATCATATTGCCAGGTAGGTAGACCCCATTAGATAGGTTGGAAGGCCCTAGGTAGGTAGCACATAGGCCTCAGGTAGGTAGATTGGTCCTAGGTAAGTAGACAGTAGTTAAGCAGGTCTACGTTAGATAGGTAGGCTACAGAGAGATAGGTAGATTGGCCCTAAGTAGGCAGTAGTTAGGCCCCAGATGGATAACTAGGTAGTAGGTGGGCCACAGGTAGCTAGACTTTAGGTGGGGTCACATAGGTAGGTAAATAGGCTATAGGAGAGCCCAAATCGGCAGGTAGGCTTTTGCTAAGCTATATGGGGTCCATTTAGGCAGGCAGGTTTTAGATTAGAGTTTAGGCTATAAGGGGACCCCAGATAGGCAAGGTTTAGGTAGGCTATAGGGTCCCCTTATTGACAGGCAGGGTTTAGGTAGCTATAGGGGCCATATATGTAGGCAGAGTTTAGGTAGCTATAGGGGCCATATATGTAGGCAGGTAAGGCTTAGGGTAGTCTATAGGGGCCATATTTGTATCCAGGCAGGGCTTAGGGTAGTCTATAGGGGCCATATATATATAGGCATACAGGGCATTGGGTAGTCTAAATGGACCATATATGTAGGCAGGCAGGACTTGGCATAGGCTTTAGGGGCCATATATAGACAGGCAGGGCTTAGGATAATCTATAGGGGCCCCATATAGGCAGACAGGGGATAGGTAGTCTATAGGGGCCATATACGTAGGCAGGCAGAGCTTAAAGTGGGCTATAGGGGCCCCATATAGGCAGGCAGGGCTTAGGGCGGTCTATAGAGGCCCCCATATAGGCAGGCATGGCTTTAGGGTAGTCTATAGGTGCCATATATAGGCAGGCAGGGCTTAGGGCAGACTTCGTAAATGTTAAAAAAAAAAAAATAAAAATAAGAAATATCTTACTCGCATGTCCCTTGCTCCCTCGCAGCTCAGGTCCCGGTCAGTCTGTGCTCGGCGTGGGCGGTGCAATGATGTGATGTCATTGCGTCGCCCACTTCAGCACTGTGGGCATGCGCCTAGAAGACAGAGTAGCAGAGCGAAGCCACCACCGGGCAGTCCTACCTTGGACGCTCGGGCCGGAGAGCCCAGGTGTTCAGAAGTAGGAAGCGACCGGGCCCCGCAGCTTCGCCTCGCCTGCAGTGAACTGTTATGTTCACTGCCGACGGGCGCAGGAGCAGAACTACCGGGGGAGCAGACACGTTGGCAGGGGCCCGGTCCCCCTGAGAGCCCGGTCCCCGTGGCAGTGCTACATCGGCTACCCCGGTAGTTCTGCCCCTGAGTATCACGAGATGTCTTTTTCCCATTTTAAGATGTTGGATATTTTATTAAACAGTTGTTTGATAGGATGTCGTGAACAAACGGAGTTTAAAAATTTGAGTACAGAAGTAAGAACAATACTGGGACCAATTGAATGTTTCGGAATTAAGTGCCCTGTTCTTATATACAAATATAGGTTGGAAAAGGACAATTGAAATGCTTCCCTAAGTGACTTGAAGGATTTCATAGACGAACCTTCAAGGATACCTGACCTCAACAATTCTCCAATTGATTCCCAATGATTGTTTAATATTTGGTATCTGTTGATTAAGAGCTTACAATATTGTTGGAATGTGGGCGCTTGGAAGATTAGGAAATGCCTCAGGGTAAATGGATTTCCAGCAATGAAGGGGCAAATCTACTGTAGGTGGAAGTTTGTTTCATTACCCTGAAATAGTGTGGGGGTAATAGTAATGGTTTTAAAGGGGTTTTCTCGCTATGCAGTTTCACAGAGCCACAGCCAGCTTAAAGGGGTTGTCTCACTACATTGATTGGGTTTTAATTAAAAGATCTTTAAAAAACAAGCAGCTTTGCAATATATGTTCATTACAAATGTCCTACTGATTGTGAGTTATCCCTGGTAGTAGCAGTGCATCAGCTCTTCAGATCACTATAGCAGCCGACCTGTTGATTTTTCCCTCACTGGCTGTCAGTGCTGGTGACTCATCAGTTTCTGAATACAGGTCCGAGCACAGAGCCCCTCCCGCACAGTATGTGATGCTTCTGTAAGGGAGGGGGAGGTAGCTGTGCTGCCTGGATTAACCCTGTGTGTGCCTGCTCCCTCCTGCTCTCTAAACAGATTGAGGAGAGCAGAGGTGAGGCTGGTCTGTGGTCAGTATGATGTGACAGCAGTGAAGTGTGTTACTATAATCGCCATGTGTCTGTGGAGCTTTGACTATACTAATATAACAGATCAAGGGGGCATGTGAACGGTTCATATCCCTCCCTGCTCTGCTGTATTAGTGACACATCCTGATTATAGTAACACACTTCACAGCTGCCCTGTGTCTGTTCTGACAGGGTTTGTTTGTTGTTGCTTGAGATGTCCGTGGAGATTTGTATGCTAAGCAGGGGTATAGGAACACTTACACCCCCCTCCTGCTCTGCTATTAGCATACACAGCTTCACAGACCCCTGGCTCCATAGCCACTCATAGAACAGCCCTCTCCCTGCTGTTTCCTGACTCTGTGGAGAGGAGCAGCAAGAGCTCGGCCACAGCAGCCGCACAGTGCAGCTGATCCAGCAGTGAGCAGCAGATCTAGGCAGGCACACACCGGGTTAACTCTGGCAGCAAACCCCCTCGCCCTCCACCTGCTGTATAGAAGTTACTGCAGTCGGAGGAGGAGAGCGGTCTGTGTGCTAGGGGGAGGAGAAGAGGCAGACAAGAAGCACGCCCCTGAATTCAAAAATCCTATGCTGCCAGACACGTTGAAGTAGGCTGAAAGCCTGTAGTGAGACAACTCCTTTAAGTCTCACACATGCTGGTCAGGTTGTGGGCAGGTCTAAAGCAGTGATTGACACATCATCTCTGCTGTTCTTGGCTATTCCTGTTAAACTTTATAAATCTCCTGCAGTCATGTCCGTGTATTACACAGGCTGCAAAGCTCTAAAGGGTGCCTCCAGATGATGAGTGCATATTACTTATCTTATATTGCCATTTAAAAAAAAAAAAAAAAATGGACAATTTGGTTTTCAACAAGTATTTCACATGTATTGCATGTGGATTTATGGTTTTATTTATGGCATATTTTTAGTCAGAAACTAGTCCCATTCATTCCTATGGCTATTTGGATGCGGATTCACATCCAAAATCATGTAAACTGTTTTGGGCGCATTTTAAGTGAGGTTTTTAGCCATACCAATTGAGCGCAATCGTAATTTTTTTGTGTGGCATACGATGGAAGAATAAATAAGCTTATGTTCTAATTTTATTTCTTTTTTTTTAAGTTTAAAAACTGAAAATATGCGTTGTATGAACTACAATATTTATTTTCTATTGAGGTCAATGGGGATGGTTAACTTTTTTTGTTTTAGTCAAGTATTTCAAGTCGAAATCCATGTGGATTCTGACTAGAAATACTCGGCGTTTACTTAGCTAAATGAGAAGCTTTCAAAGTCTGTAGCTAGAGATAAGACTCTGCAGGAGGTGACTGATGACAGCTTAGAGGAATGAGTGCGCAGGAAGAGATGGTCGTAACCAGAGAAACTTGTGTGCTCTAAGGCTATGTTCACATGGTGTAATTGCAGTGTGTACAGTACGCCCGCAATTACAGCAGGTGTTCGGGGGGGGGGGGGGGGGCGGTAGCCTGCCAGCCCCATTGACATGCATTACTCGTGGCGCGTGTCACTTATCTCACCGCGCGTACAATGCGATCGTATTGTACGAGCAGGAAGAGGAGGCGTAATCCATAGTTCTCTATGAGAACTGTGGATTACCGTAATTTCGGCGCACATCTCGTTCGTATTGGAGCACAAATACGACGCGAAATGCGTGCCGAAATTCCTCCATGTGAACATAGCCTAAGAGGAGAGAAAATCAACTTGACCCCCCCCCCCACAAAAAAAAAATAAAGTCCTCAATTTGTCCTTTCATGCTAAAAGCTAATTATTGTAGTAAAAACCTATAACCTCATGAACTGACAGAAGACTAAAGTGCAAATTAGTTTCTCAAATATGCTTCATTGATGGATTCACTTTGTAGTATGAAACGGAACCAAAGTTTTCCAGTGTACCTACAAGCCTTGGTAGAGACTTCTCTGCATCAGAAAGAGCCAATATGACATGGTCTGCGAATAGATTAATTTGATGAACAAGTGGGCCCACTACCATATCATAAATCTTCTGATGACTTCTCATTTTCTCCACTAATGGTTCCATTATTGGAACAAATATGAGAGGAGACTATGGACATCCTTGCCAGGTTCTGTTTATTATAGATAAAGGTTTAGAAAGGCGGCCATTTACCAGCACTTTTGACGAGGGTTTTGACTACAAAGCTTTAATAGCCGATAGAATATGACCTTGAAAAACCTTTTTTTTTTTTTTTTTTTCAAGCGTTTACAAGCCCCCACTTAATGCGGTCAAATGCTTTCTCTGCATTTAAAGAGAATAGTAAGAAAGGTACAGTTAGGTCCATAAATATTTGAACAGACAAAATTTTCTAATTTTTTGATTTTGTACATTAGCACAAATATTGAACAAAACCATACAGATGCAGTTTAGACTTTCAGCTTTAATTCAGTGGGTTGAACAAAATTATTGCGTAAAAGTGTGAGGAACGAAAGTTTTTTTAAACAGTCCCTTCATTTCAAAGGGTCAAAAGTAATTGGCCAAGTTAAATAATTGTAAATAAAATGTTAATTTCTAATACTTGGTTGAAAATCCTTTGTTAGCAATGACTGTCTGAAGTCTTGAACTCATGGACATCACCAGACGCTGCGTATCCTCCTTTAGTGTTCTGCCAGTCCTTTACTGCAGCGGTTTTCAGTTGCTGTTTGTTTGTGGGCCTTTGTCTAACAAGTGAAATGCAGCTCAATTGGGTTGAGAGCAGGTGACTGACTTGGCCATTCCACTTCTTTGCTTTAATAAACTCCTGGGTTGCTTTGGCTTTGTTTTTGGTCATTGTCCATCTGTATTATAAAACACCGACCAATTGGTTTGGCTGCATTTGGCTGGACTTGAGCACACAGTATGTTTCTGAATACTTCAGAATTCATCCGGCTGCTTCTGTCCTGTGTCACATCATTAATAAACACTAGAGACCCAGTGGCACTGGCAGCCATGCATGCCTAAGCATCAAACCTGCCACCGGCGTGTTTTACAGATAATGTGGTATGCTTTGGATCATGAGCTGTACCATACCTTCACCATACTTTATTCTTTCCATCATTCTGATAGAGGTTGATCTTGGTTTCATCCGTCCAAAGAATGTTCTTTCAGAACTGTGCCAGCTTTTTTTAGATGTTTTTTTGCAAAGTCCAATCTAGCCTTTTTTTATTCTTGAGGCTTATGAGTGGCTTCCTGGTTTGGGAAGTATAATTATGGTGACTACTAACATTTCAGAAGGAATGGCTCCTTTATCTTTGGCTAAATTAAATAGTGTGCAAAATCCTTTTCTAAGGCCCGCTCGTAGCTTGGTGTGAGCCGGCCCCGGAGAACGGGACTGCGTTTGGGCAGTTCTTCCTAATCTTTTCAATGGCAGTTCCAAACTCCCATAGACATGAATAAAAGAGAGCTGCACAGGCGTGGTTATTTTGCTTTATTGCAAAACCCTTTTATGTTAAACTGTAAACTGCTGAAGACAGGGTTTCCGTAGAGTTTATAGCTTATTGCTCGAGATCCTAGCTGCTAGACTTGGATAACTTTTTTGATGGGGATGAATGGGGTTTTTATTCACAATTTATTTGTATGCTGAATGATTGAGGAAAGGCTTAATTTTAGCTGATTAAACAAATAATACCAAGATGTAACATGTTGATCCCAACATGTTACATCTTGGTATTATTTGTTTAATCAGCTAAAATTAAGCCTTTCCTCAATCATTCAGCATACAAATAAATTGTATATATGCCCATCTCTAAATTATATTTGCACATGGCACTCCTGACCTCCATGTGGCGCTGTTTCATCACTTTTACAGAAGTAGAAAAAAAATTCACTTGTGTGTTGATGTATCCTTTTGAAACTCCTATGGTAAGACTGGTGGTCTAAATAATTCTACCCCAACCATTGATTTATTTTTTTTATTAACTGACGGTTGGCAGGGCACCATCTTACCAACGTTTTTATTATGCTGGTGTTTCTCCCTTTGTGCCAACAGGCCGAATATTGTGGTCAGTGGCACCGTTTTACTACAAAAGAAACAATACTAAAAAAAAAAACACATTGTATTCAATATAATAATCGAATTGACCAATCTTACAGGACAACTGCAGAGTTTATATCTGTTGGTATGCTTTAGTATACCCATATGTTTCATTAGACTATATTGCATTACTAGATTTCTTTTTCCCCTCACACATCAAATTGTTTGCTCTTGGTAAACGGACTGTTAAGGTTAATGTGCTTACGTTGTACTACAGCTAGTGATTTTGTAGTTGTTGATAACAAAGTAAATGTAACTGAACCTTTTTATTTGCCGTAGCTAAAACCCGATAAAAATGAATCGCATTCAGAGGAGAAGACGACGTCAAGGACCTTCATAGAGGCAGGTAAGGTTGCGGGTGCTTGCTTTAGGTTTGTACAAGGTATACATCTTTCTGGCAATACTGTGTAAAATGTGTATGTTTGGAGACACCTACTCGTTGCAAAATGTGTCATTTTCTTTTAATGGTCAGGGGTATTTAATTCGAATGGCAAATCCACTAAATATGCTTAAAAAGGGAAACCCGTCACATAGTTTTATGCCGACCTTGCTGAGGACAGAACAAGCTAGTGTCAGACCTGCTGTTTCCAGCGCTGTGTCCCTTATTTTGTAAGATGCTGTAGTTTTCGTGTATTTAATGATCAAATCTGCAGTTTTCAGTCAGAAGAGTCATTCAGGGTGTCAGTTTTTTTCAAACCCCGCCCACCTGAGGCTAGCCCCACCCACCTCAACTAATAAACTATTACTTTGAATAGGTAGAAACATGTGAATAACTGTCAGTGGGCGGGACTAGCCTTTGGTGGGCGGTGATAACACCTGCTCATGAATAAGATTTGAGGGGTAAATGCTCTAAAACTACCGCATCCTACAGAATAAGGGACACAGCGCTGGAAACAGCAGGTCTGACACTGGCTTGTGCTGCCCTCAGCAAGGGGGGCATAAACTATGTGACCGGTTCCCTTTTAAAGAGGACCTGTGACATCTCCTGACTTGTCTGTTCAGTAAATCCTTGTGTTCCCTGTGAAACAACAATTCTGGAGCATCTTCTCTGATAACTGTGCAGTGCTGTTCCTCTCTTATTACTAGACATGCTTTACTGAATGAGTTGACAGGGTGTTACCATTCTAGTTTTCGAAGAGGTTTGCACACACTTACTGTCAGCACTGATTGGACAATACCAGGCTGGGCAGAGACGCCCTCTTCTCCCCAGTTGGTAACACCCAGGTGTCTTATTCAGTAATTTGTAGGAAGAATAACAGAAGAACAACATTTAAGTGGTCTACTGGTTCATTTGCACTAAATTGGTGGTGAATCTGTATAAGAGGAACAACACTGCACAGAGCTATATGAAAATATGCTCGGAAAATTATGTTTTAGGTTCTGTCTAATATGACAAAGTTTTCAAGTTGTTTTTAACATGGATTTGGTATTTGAAAACAGTCAAAAAAGACTGTACAACTGTCTCCATAGACCTCAACAGAAAATGAGTTGTAGTCTACATAGCTATATCTTCATAACCGTAGTCTCACTCAGTTAGTAATTCTTCCCCAGTTACCATAAAGTGGCTGAGTTATAGGATTCCCCAATCCCAATGTGTGCAAACTTATATATATATATATATTTATATAATATATATTTATATATATATATATTATATATATATACCCTCTTGCCCCGGATCTGTAAATTTTTTTCTTTCTTTTTAATCGATACAAAAGATATGCCAAAAATATGTCATGCTTGACAAAGGGGGCGGACCCCGAAACGTAGCGTGATGGAGGCTACATGCTCAGAGGAACAACAGGTCTCAGCTTGTGAAGTCTGCATGGACTGAAAGGTTGGACCTTGTTTTTTACCCCGTAAAGGTTACCTATCATTTACTTTTTAAAGTTTCTATTGTGCTATATATGCATATTTTTGGCATATCTTTTGTATCGATTAAAAAGAAAGAAAAAAATTTACAGATCCGTGGCAAGAGTATATGTGTATGTGTGTGTATATATATATATACTTTGTAGTCTACATAGGCCAGATGTGAAAACTGCTGTTTTTGCAAAAAACTTGGTACATATTCAATAATCCACCATGTTTCACTAGGAAAACAGCAGAAAATTTACTATTGACGTCATTGAGGAGGCTGAAAAGCGTGGTGTGTGCGTGGCTTTAGGATTTGGTTGATATATCGGCTCCTTTTCTTAGGGCTACGGCCCATGTTTGCTCCCTTCTTCTGCATTCGTTCTTGTGACTGTTTGACAAAGGTCTCACGACCGAAACGTTACATATATTTAAAGTCACGCTTTCTTTGTACTATTGGAGCCTGCGGATTGTATCACTAATTAAAGATATCTTGCATCATCTTTTGAGTGCGGTCAATCAGTTTTATATCGCTTTGGAGGAGTGATTCTCAAAATTTGACGTGCACCTCTCAAAGGCGCTGAAAGTGGAGTGCCGTTTCCTTGAAAAATGATCTGCTGTGACATGCTGGCATTTGTAGTTCCATGTTCCACAGCAGTTAGAAGCTGTGGAACTACAAGTGAAGATGGAGGTTCCCAGCAAAAGTCAGCTGGGCAGGTGGAAGGTTAAGAGCTGCTTTGCTGTGCTGGCCAGAAGACACAGTGAGCAGGGGAAGGCTTGTGACGTTCCGACGTTGTTATAGGGCATGACCCAGTATAGAGCCACGCCCCATAAGTCTCCATTTTGTAACTAGGAGACCGATTTAAGTCGGAACATTGTAAGTCGGTGACTTGCCGCTGGCAGCAAAAGTGAGTACTCCCTTAACTGAAAATGGACAAATTGTGCCCAGTTTGCCGTTTTTCCTCCATGGTGAAGAATTGAAAAAAGAATTATTGCTCTACATAAAGATGGCTTAGGCTAGAAGATTACCAACACCCTGAATCTGAGCTGTAGCACGGTGGCCAAGACCATACAGTGGTTTATATATTGACATGTGTAACACATAGAGAGAGAGATATAGAGTTGTAAAACCTCGGTTTTTGTGTATAGTACTGTCAAAATACTCGTCGGATAATGCGATTTTAGTATTCGGAATCCGACAAGTATTTTGTATTATTTGTCATGTGGAAGCAGCCTTTCAGGAAACACAAGTATTTACTAAAACAGGCATGTCTGGAGATTTCACAGGTCTCCATTGAATATCTAATAGATGTGGATCCCACCTCTCTAGATACCTTCTCCCAGTCGTGCTTGGTGAGGTGGCTGCGCATGCACGCCTTTATCCACTGAATTTTTTTTTTTGTTTGTTTGTTTGTTTAAATCCAGCTGAAAATCATGGTTGACCCAGTGAAGTAAAATGTTTTACATGTCTAGTGTATTACCACAGAAATCTGTGCCCCTCAAATCACCAAAAATAGCCCAGATCAAATAAATAGGCCCCATGGCATGAGGGGGTTTGGTGGCCCCAGAATGTTTGGTTTCCCATGGAAACTCATTGAAAGCTTTCACAGGACCCTAATAGAGGTACATCAAAGTTTTTTACTGCAGGAGTTAATGATTTGGTATATGGAGTATATATCTGTGGTTGAAGTCCACTAGTATGGATTAAACTTTATCACGTTTTTTTGTCAATAAAGTTAAATGGGTTGTCTCACTACATCGATTCATCTGACCTCAGTCCTTTTTTCTTGGTTTCATTTTGAATTGGGGGGATGTTTTTATGGCTTGTACTAGAGCAGTAGAACCCAGGTCGTAGCTTTTTCAACCGGCTGGCACCCCGGGGGTGGAAAAGGTTTTTTTGTATAGCAATAGGGTGATTTCAGGGCCCATTAAGAAGGAAAAGGAAAAGGTGGACACTTAATGAAAAACAAAATTGCAAAATGACTTGTTTTTGCAAGATCTTTAACATAAAAAGCAATGTAGGGGAGAAAAACCCCCTTTTAAGGGGGAGATTTATAATCTAATTTTGATAGTGAAAAAAAGACCCCTTTCATAACCCCTTTTTTTTATTTTGATAAATCGGGGCAGTTTAGACTTTTTTTAGGGGCTTTCTTTTTTAAACCCAATTGTCAAAATTTTGGGCTGATCCACTCCAACCCAACCCCTTAAAAAACACACCCTTTTAAAAAAAAAAAAAAAAAAAAAAACACACCCCCCCCCCTTTTTTCATAATCAATTCTAAAATTTAGGGAAAGGGGAAAATCTTCCCTTTAAAGGGGAAGCACGAACAAAGCTTTAGGTTTTTTTTTTTGCCTTTTGCTTTATTAGCATCTGCTATCACAAGGCATTATGGGAAAAGGGTTTAAAGCCACAGGCCCTCTGTTGGGTTTAACAAACATTTTTTTCCAAAAATTTTGTCCAGGTTTTTTGGGATCTATCGCAGTGATTGGGGTGTTGTTGCTCTTATTTCTAGTTTAGTCCCCAGAGGGGTAGGAATGGAGGGGTCTTAACAGTAGGGCAGAAAGCTGCAGAGTTCTAAAAGGTTAAATATTTGTCCGTAAGAAACTTAAACAGAACCTATCACATAGGTTATGCCCCCCTTGTTGAGGACAGTACAAACTGTGACAGACTGTGTTTCAGCGCTGTGTCCCTTCTAAAAGTGCTGTATTTTTTTTGTATTTGGGCAATGATGAAA
>JAODAL010044764.1:0-32562 GCA_025379985.1 Phyllomedusa bahiana | reverse complement strand
AAAAACGTTAATTTTAACCCTGGATGTAAATGCGCCAAAAAATTGAGCCAAATAGTAGCTTTGTAGGGTTACATTGCGTGTTTTTTTCCCACACAAAAAAGGTACTTTAATTAAACCCTTTTGTTGTGTTTTGGTCAGGAAAATGTATATATTTTGGGTTGAAAAAGAGGGTTTTCTTGGGTCAGCAACCCCCAGCAAAAAAACGTTAAATTTAACCCCTGGATGAAAATTGCCCCAAAAGTTGGCCGCAAAAAAAGTAGAGCTTTGTACGGTTACTTTCGTGTTTTCTAGCCCACAAAAAAGAGATAGAGTTGAAATTAACCCTTGTTTTGAATTTAGGCTACGGGAAAAAAATTTATATTTTTTGGGTAAAAAGGGTTTTTTTTTGTGGCATCCCGCAAAAAAAACGTTTAAATTTAACCCCTGGATGAAATTCGCCAAGTTTGACCCGACAAATAGTAGTTTTGTAGCGTGTTACAATTTGCGGGGCGCCCCCACACAAAAAGGGAATACAGTTTAATTAACCTTGTTTTGTGAATTAGGCTAAGGAAAAAATTTATATATTTTGGCTTTTGAAAAAGACGGTTTTTTTTTGTCAGCACACCAGCAAAAAAACGTTAAATTAAACCCCCCGGATGAAAATTGCCAAAGATTACCCCGCAAAAAATAGTACTTTGTAGGTGTTCAATTGCGTTTTTTTCTACCCAACAACAAGAATACATTTGTAATTAACTTTGCTTGGGGAATTGGGCTACAGGAAAATTGTTATTTTTGGCTTTGAAAAAAGATATTTCTTGGGGTCAGCACACCACAAAAAACGCAAAATTTAAACCCCTGGGTAATTGCGCAAAGAATTGAGCAGCCAAAAATGAAGTGGTATTGTTGTAAAAAACGCTGTTTCTTAAAAATGAATACAACAAAAACTCCCTTCGATCCATTGGTTATTAATTATATGCACTGCAGTGACCACAGGGATTCAGATCCAATACCAAAAATTAGAAAAATAAACATAAGAGAACAGACTCTGAGAAAAGTTGAGCCCCCCACAAAAACGCTATAAAAAAATAAATTTTCTTCATAAGAGCTATCAGCCGCGGCGCCCTTCCGAGGGAACGGAGGGGAGTGTGGCTCCCAGCGCGGCCCCCGGATTATTATGCGGTGACCCCACGAACCCCGCGGCTTGTTTGGTTCCCTCTGCACATGTCTCAGGCATCCCCTTTTTCCCCCCAGAGTGCTTTGCCCATGTGCGCATGTGCCGCAGCCATTTTATCAATCAAAAGCACACTTCGTTCACCCGAAGTACCCCAAAGTTCGGCTTCGTTCCGAACCGAAGTTTTCCTGAAATTCTAAACGAATTCCACTTCGTTAGAATCGATTCGCCCATCTCTAGCTATATACATTTGTTAAACATCTGAACTGCCACTTGTCCCTAGATAAAATTAATTTCTTAGCAGGTTAGAGTTCCTTGATAAAAGATAGATATGTACAGTTAGAGTGGATTAGTATTGGTGAGATCTTTTGGAAGAATCTGGTGCCTATTACCAACTTCACTCCGGTCCCTTTGCGCTGCACCACCAATATTTTATTTCCTTGTACTGTGCATTGACAGGCTGAATAAAAGAAATGTAGCTGTCAAAACAGCTATGTCAGAACCAGGTTGTGGTGTTTCCATTTAGATCTGATTCTCATGTAGAGTCTTAGATAGGGTTTGACTGTCATGGCATGTGGTGCTGGTGTAACTCTTTCCTGACCAACATACATTCTTTAGGCTCCGGGTTAGATTGGAAAATGTAATCTATGCCTCGAATTAGGGAAAGAAATATTAGCTATTGCTAAAATTGACTGGTGACTGGTTACTTTTTTATATGTCATCAGCCTCTGCTTATTTAAATGTATAAAAACCTTAAAGGGTTTTTCAGATACTTAAAATTTGCCTATTTCACCACACTAAATAAAAATACTGAGTATTTACTCTCACATCACAGTGGAGCTATGGTGTCGCCACAGTCCTTTAACAAATACATTTTGCTGGTGGTTCACGTAACCTACATGTACATGTAGTGATGTCAGCGATTTCAGGTTTTATGTAATTGACTATCCTAATTTCAGATATGAAAAAGATTTTGCTCTGCAATAAGCAGAACACCTCTGTATCACCACAAGAAATGTCAGACTTTTGAAATGCTATGCTCGCTTGAAATGTTTTGTTCTTAAAATCCTTCTTTTTCACATGATCCATAGTTTTTTTTATTCCCTTAATGGACACTTCTTAGTTGTAAATATTTATTGATATGATATTATACTATTATGATTCAGCTCAGCGCATTAGCGACGTCATACATAGCAAATTAAGCTGTCGGTCTGAAGATGTTACTATTTAAACAGATTAGATATCATTTCGTCATGCTACATCGGCTTAGATTGTTGTCGAATGTTCGAGATATATCTAGATCCTTCTGGAAACTTTCTATTATCGGAGCGTTGTAAGAAGCAGTCTTCCATGACATTGGGGGTCGTATAGTGATACACGTTGTACTAGTGAATAATGTACAGTAAGATATAAAGTAACTGAATATGACATTTGAGAAATGCTATAATCGGACGAAACAGGGACGATAGGTTAAAATGTTTAAGTCGTGTACACCAACTATATGAGTAGCCTAAAAACAAGGTCGGCCTCTAGCCGTAGTGTCTTTGGTTGTCTATGTCAGAACATCTTGACTGACCTTCCAATTCGATTCGCATGTTGGCCGTATTTTACTGTCTCTGAAGGCCAGCAAGTACAAGCAACCCAAGGAACAGTTCCCAAGTTTCTAAGACAGATTAGACATGTGGGCTCGTGTCTGGAATTCCATCACAACCACACAAGGACATCAAGCTCAAAGTGTACTGATTAATGGATGAAGCAGCACAGCATCAAAGAACGGAAAGGAGGCTGTTTAAAGGACAGTATTATCCTGGAAACTCTGCACTCAACTAATGACCAATAATTGCCAGGCCTGCCATGTGAGGACTTGGGGC
Source organism: Phyllomedusa bahiana (assembly GCA_025379985.1). Classification (NCBI taxonomy): domain Eukaryota; kingdom Metazoa; phylum Chordata; class Amphibia; order Anura; family Hylidae; genus Phyllomedusa; species Phyllomedusa bahiana. The sequence goes on along the minus strand of JAODAL010044764.1, from coordinate 29,541 downwards.
ATGCACATGTGCATGCCAGATAAGTGCACAGAGAGAGCACGTGTCAGTTTTAGATGGACCAGAGAACTACGGTGAAAAAAGGGAATTGGTTACATGAAAGAAAGGGGGGCACGCATTATGAGAAGAAAACAAGCAAGTGAAGATTGGATGAACAGAAAGAGGAAAATGAGAAGAAAGCACGAAGGAAGCGGGCAAAGTCAGGACTTAATATCACAGTGAAAGTGTTTGCAGTTGCTTGTTGTAACAACGATGTTGATGATTAGACTGATGCTTTCCAAAAAAGGACAGGGGAATATGGTACCCAATACCACCTATTTGCAAAGGAAGCAAATGGATATGGAGTGTCAAATAGGGTGTCTGCTGGGCATCAGCACAAGCAGCATTGGTGGATCATGGCATTATAGTTGGAAGAAAGATCAATCTCTGTCGATCATCACAAAGTATGGGAGGGGCTGTCATGGCGAACTCTATACAATTGAAGGAGGAAATCATGGCAATATTTTTTTGATGGGTGAATTTTAATTTGTTCAATCGGAACTCTAAATTACTGAAACCACTTGTGTGGAAGGTGAGTCATTAGAGACGCCTCACTTCCACCCAGTACTCTTGCAATAATATAGATAAATCACTCTCACAACTTGACAAATTATTTTCACATTTATTATGCCAACTTCACGGCCATAAAAAGCGCACTCTTAATATGCTATAGAAAAAGATAAAAAGTCTTATTGCACTTGCGGATTCCATTTCACGATTCAACACGATCCCTTTTAGGCTATGTCCATTGAGCGTTCCACAGCGTGATCATTCTTTGACCTGCGGGCTCATCTGCCTTCCTAGGTGTGTGAATACCGCACGTTTCGGGGCCTGCATTCTCAATCGCTGAGGAAAGAGGCGGAGCCCCGAAATGTCGCGGTGTTCGCAACAATCGAGACGGTGATGGAGCTTGCAGGTCAAAGAATGATCACTCCATGTGAACGCCTCAATGGACATAGCTTAAAATGATCGTGTTGGAGATCGTGAATGAACCGCCAAGTGCATTAAGACTTTTATCTGTTATCTATAGCATTAAGATGCGTTTTTATTGGCCGTGAAGTAGTGAAGTTTGCATAATAATGTGAAAAATCATTTGTCAAGGACAGCTAATTGAGTAGTGTCAATTATCTATCTTGTATTGATGGGTGAAAAGACATGAACTGGTGAGAGAGAAAAAGGGAGACAGTTGTACTAGTATAGGACAATGAAGAACACTACGTACTGATAGGTGAACCGGAACTTTCATATCTGTGCCATTTAACACTGAAGAGGCACAGGTTCTGACTTTTGCTGTAGCATTCACATTAGCATTGAAGAAAGGTGAATTACAGACAAGATTTGGCTAGTTGGAGCCGACAGCCACAGCTGTGTACATGGGGGCACGATGTGGGGCAATACATCTGTAAGAGCTTCACACTGGTTTCAAATGTTGACCCTTGGCAGTGTTCATTTGTTCTTTACATTGGGATGAGGTTCCATTACACATCACTGCAAAACACTCATTGTTCCAACTCTGAAGGACCCACACTGTCGGAAAGGACTATTGGAAAAGCATTGCGAACTTATGCATCATTGCCACTTATTTCCTGCTGTAGGATTTGACTCATTAACGATGTTGATCCTTCTTCCAGGAAAATCGACGTCATGCGAAATTAGTAAGACCAAAGCTTATCTGTACAAATGATCACAGTATTAGAAGTGGATGCATCAGTGATGATTTATGCAGGAAATCTGGGCCGAATGTGGTGATGGCCAGATAGCTCAAACTGCTCGAAGGATATGTGGAACGTGCAACAAGTAATGAAAACATGTTTCCTGAACATACATTGACTGCTGTCATGGACCTATATGAGATTAGATAAGTGTCGACCAAGATGCACTGATGGGACCATAGCACTTGCTTCGAGAACAACTTAAGCAAAGATTTTGTTGCCATCGGCCTGCAGGAAATATAACATGGCATATATGAACCGGAAAAGCGATACTGGGCCTTTCAGGAAAATGTTCTTCTGTCGAAGATGGGGATGCACGATGAAAAGTAAATAGGAAGGCAGCAGTGGACATAATAAGACAATTCTGCCAAGCAGTGATGGGTTCAACAGCAATTAGAGAATTTTGACCTCCAAAAATAAACGCGTGTGAATGCTCAAATTTCCATGTCTTATGCCATAAAGGAGAAAGAACACTGGAAAATCACCTCTCAACAAAGCATTATCAGTGAAGAACTCAGCAGCTTATCATCAGATCTTTATCAGTCAGATACCTTGCCACTCTCAGGGAGTCAAAGAGGAACAAGTGAGTGACTGGCATCAAAATCTGTCTATGGAATGGATGCAAGGGATGGTTAATTCGAGTTTCATCAAGTAAGAGACTTTATGCTGTATTTCAGATGGCAGATTTTTGTTTTACCACGTTACCGAGGAATGAAGACCGTTGCCTGTACTGTTTATATTGTATGATGTGCAATATTATTATTTTTAGAAATGAGCTTCTTCTAAGCAGTTATTAAATCTAGAACTTGACAAAAAGGAAACATTTAGTTGAAAAAACATGATTTTTGCATGTTTTTGGGCAGAAAAAGGAAGTGTTCTACTAATTGCTATACATTTTTAAACTCAGCATAGCTGGTTATACAAAACCCCAAATGTGCCTGTTGATCTGTTATAATTCTTTGGATGACACTACACCCTAATGTACAGCACTGTGCCACTGTGGCCAGCAAGTGACTGATGAGGCCAGTGAATGCCTGATGGTCATGTGAGCCATGAACGGGGCATCATTAATGAAGGATTAGTGGGGAACATCAGAGCTCCAGCAGACCTAACACTAAAGATGGTGTGGGACCTAAGGGAAATGCTCCACCAGCACCAGAGGAAAATCTGGTTGGATTATCCGACCAGTGTTTGCTCTGTTTTGGAGCTGTGCACACGGCTGCAGGGGGACAGCTTTTCTCTGTGGTGTGCGGGAAAAGTCCTCCCCCTTTGCATTGACATGTTCATGTTTCGTCCAAAAAAACAGGGGCAGAAGATTTGAACAATGTTCAATCTTTTTCGGGCCGCGGAGTATAAAAAACTGTGCGGCGGAAATCCGTGCAGTGGGGACGCTGTAGGATTTTCATTAAGGTCGTAGATAGAGTTAGACAGCTGTTTACAGACGGGTTTTCAAACCTGAAAATGTTGTAAATCTTGGCTGAAAACCAGCAGGGGATCATGCGCATAAAGGGGTGTTCTCGCTACAAAAATCAAATTTGTACTGATTGGGAAAGTAAAAATAAGCACTTTTGCAATTGGTTTAAATTTACCTAAACATTTAGTCTAGCAGCTATTAGTAATCAGCAAGTGTCTAGCGCTAAATTAGAAGCCTGGGGTCGCATTAAGCCCCCTTTTCTCGTGATTGGCTGCCTGAATTTAGTCAGCACTGGTCGGACAGGCCCATTGTTGGGGACACACTCTGTGCCTGTGATTCGGCTGCTGCACTTTTGTATGCTTTACTTTCAAATGAGCTGTGTAAAAATGAAACTGAAACTGTCTTTCTGTGCTGGCTGCTGTCTGTGTCTATCTTCTCATTGTCATATACTTCCCCCTGAGTTGTGAAATAAAGGCTGCCTGAGCTCAGCTATGTTCCTCTCACAGTGATAGCTCTATGTGAAGGATCTGGGCAATTACTCAGTTTCTCTAGCTGTTAGATTACTCTCCTCATATAACCAGCTATCACGCTGCTTCCTCTCTTCCTCTGCTGATAACAGACGAAGGGAGCAGAGTGCATTCTCTTACATTTTTTTCATCAGTTTAGGATGTATGTACTAAATGCTTACTGCAACACATGGGAGTAATGGTTACAAGGAAAACTTGTTGAAGGGAGGTGACACCTCTGCGACATGAGAACTGATCATTGCAGGAGGTCTGAGAGCTGTGACATCTCTCTATTCACACTGATTACACATATGTTGATAAGCAGACTCGGGGGGGGAACAGGGTGGGGATGTGATGATGTCATCACTCCTCAGTATGGGGAGAAACTCCTACTGGGAGGAGAGACCCGCCCCTGGATTTGAAGCTGAAAGCCAGAGAGAAAGCTCATGATGCCTGTGAAAGCCGATGTGGTAGTGAGAAAACCCCTTTAAGTAGTACTGGTTATTGTTTCACTTTAGTATCGTACAGGGGGCAAAAGACAGTTTTTAACGTGTTGGTAACCCTATAATATACAATAAAGTCGTGCACATTAGGATTAAAGGTAATAACGCTGTTTTTAAACAAGAAAATTTGGTAACACATAATTAAAAAACATATAATGAACTAAAATACAACCCAAAAATACATTCAATAATAATGTTATCAAATAAAATTCACCACATTAGATTTAACTGCAAATTGTAAAAACTAATTACACAATCATTGACAGATGTATCATTTTCTAACACATGAGTTATACATAGTTACATAGTATGGTTGAAAAAAGACATGTGTCCATCAAGTTCAACCAAGGGTTGAGAAAGATATGGATGAAGGGAGGGGGATAGGGAATTTTTAAGCTTTGTTTCTGTACTGACAGTTCTGTTATTAATTTGCAGACAGTAGAGTATATGAGGATATCAGAATCTAGAAGAAATGTACAAACACCTAGCAATACAGTATGTTGCCAGCTACATAACTGAAGATTTGATGAGTATACCATGTTCTCACTCCTCAGCTCATTGCAAACACTCCATGTCTTCCCGTTGGGGCTAAAATTCCCAGCTGCAGGAGGTTCATAGACATCTGTGTGTAGGTGAGTTTTTCTAGTGTACACACAGATATGGTAAATCCCCATAATCTGCATTGATTTAAAGCATCAGCCTCTGAAACTAAAACCCAGGGCTCTGAACTCAAGGGTGGTCTTCTTTTAACATGCAAAGTATAGAAGGAGAGTGGGACTCTCTTAAGTCACACACTTCTCCGTGACAATAGTCACTGATTTACTGCTTCAAGATCATCTTAACCGAGCAAAGTTCATAGTTGAATTAAAGAACTAAAGAGCTGGAAGCAAGGAGAAACTCATGTGTACAATGAGCTTCTTCTCTACTGCTATTAAACCTTCAAGCAGTGAATCTCCTTCTTTGAACTAGCTAGGACTGCAGATAGATGAATCATGTGACAATACAATTCCATTTCTCAATCTGATTTCTTTTCTATAGAGCCTGTGATAAAACTAACAATCATGAAAATATTATTTCACAGAATAATACAAGAAATGTCTTTAGTCCTCTTCTTGAACTATTGATGCCCATCACCAGAAAAAAACTAGGAGAGAGCTGGTACTACACTCTCCAGGCCTTCTCTAGGCTAAAAAACACATAGGGTTTTAAAAGTCCCCACAGCTCTGTCATTTCTCATCTTATTCCCAGCTGCTTATGTTTTCTTCTTTGTTCCTTACAATGTTTTTCTGGTTTGCCACTTGATGTTGATGTTTATTGATAGACAGAGCGATATTTGCCTGTGGTTTGTGAAGTCTCCACATCACATGTATTATTCACAGCTGGCTTGTTTAGACAAATGATAGTTATTTGGACACTTATATTGGGCTTCTTAGAATCTTTAGGTAATCCCTGATTTAGGTCAAGGTTATGCACTTTGCCCCCATAAAATATTGCACATAAGTATAAAGGCAAAGCCTTCTGTAAGGAACATCTCTAGGCAAGATGTTGTATATGAAGGCATGTGCATTGGCATAAAAATATCTATGTATTCATGTATATCCATAGATATCTATAATGGAAAGGTAATGGAGTATCAATGGCTGAAAGAAAAGATAGTAATGAGGTGAGTTCTCAGTACACCTAAAATTGGCTATAAATATAAAATAACTGTTGGCTGAAAAGCTTTTTCACCTTACTAGAGCAGAGCGATACTGGCTGGCTGTGTGGGAGGCATTGAGTGGCTCAGAAAGGGGAACATCTCTCCTTGCGAGAGACGCAATGAACGTGGTGTAGATATTTGTATTCGCCTTATCTGCTCTGTCTCTGCATGCTGAGGGACAAACATTACGAAAACAGCGTTGTTGGAAGAGAGATACTGGTTGGCTAAAATCTTTTTGCTTCTCAAGACCGTTGGGTCAAGAGAAATTTGTACATCAAACAGAGGGCGTCTTGGGTCTTCAGCCCTTTTCCATAAAGCTTTGTGCTAAGCAGCCTGCTTAGTAGAGTGCGGGAAAAAGGCAAAACAAATCCCTCTACCAAGCCATTCATTCGGTGCTTCTTTTTTTTTCCCCCTTTTCAAGGAGAGATGTTCCCTTTCTGAGCCACTCAATGCCTCCCCACACAGCTAGCCAGTAACGCTCTGATCTGCACTGATGAGGACAAAAATCCGAAACAGCATTGTCTGCATATGAGAGATATGGCTTCGGACTAAAAATTCCTGTTTGCATTATCAAGACACGGTGGGTCAAGGCAAATGAGGATTTGTTAACATCCAACAGCGGTGCGCTGTGGGTTTCCCATAATGCCTTGTGATATGCAGGCAAGCTAAGTAGACGTGACTGAAAGGCAAAACAAATCTTAACACGCCGATCATTCGGTTGCTCTCCTCAAGGAGGATGTTCCTTCCTAGCTATACCATAAACATGTATGCTTGGTTCAGAAGTGTATTTCACTTGGCTTCACTATAAACATGCATGCTTTACTCAGCTGTGTATCTCTGCTGGTGTCACTATAAACATGCATGTTTGGTTCAGCAGTGCATCTCTCCTAGCTGTACCATAAACAGGCATGCTTGGTTCAGTTGTATGTTTCTCCTGGCTTCACCATAAACAGGCATGCTTGCCTTAGCAGTGCATCTATCTTGGCTTCACCATAAACATGCCTGCTGTGCTTGGTTGAGAATCCCTGTAGGTGCAACCACGGCTAAGTGTCAATAGCCATCATGGCATCAAAAGGGAGATCTGATCTCGTTGGTGTCTACTAGCCTGAGTGTCTTATGGGACAGCCCAGGCCCTGACACACCCCCAGGACTATGTAATCCCCTGATATGGCGTACCAAGCATATGCCATTTCAAGCTGTCGGTTAAATGTTGGAATATATAGGTTTTTAAATGCAATAAAATAGTAAGCGTAATGTCTCAATGTAAAAATGTAAATATTTTATTAAAATAAAGGATAAACCTGATTTTTAGGTAAAAACATTGATGCAAAAGTAAATACCGTATATATATCCACTTAATGTTTTACAGCCCATGCAATACATTAGGAAATTACTACAAAGTATTTGCAGATTTTTTTTTAACCCCTTACTCATACGACAATGTCGGGTAGGGGTTCCCGCAAATTGCCGTATGAGTACGTCAAGGCGATCTTGCGCTCTCCAGGTGGACGCGCAATGATCGCGGGATGGAACCGGCGGTATATTACCGGCTGGCACTCATGCCCCGCATCCCACGGGCAGGATGGAATGAAGTTGATCTCCGGCGCCGCGGGGGATTAACCCCCGATGTCCGCGAACATCGCAGCTGCGGGCGGCAGGAGTGCGCTCCTGCTGCCCGCGATCCCGCGTCGCAGTAATGGCAGGCGCGTTCTTGATTTCCTACCAAGCAGCTCCATATGCAAAAAATAAGAAAGTATGCTGTCAGAACTAGGGTCACATAAGAACGCAACTTTATTAAAATACCTTCTATTGTGTAATAGTAATCAAAAACATCAAATACTAATAAAATTTTATATCATGTTAATTGTAACCGAACCATAGTAAAGTTCATCCATCCATTTATCCCGTATGGCGAGAACAACTGTAAAAATGATAGCGCAAAAATAACAATCGGGAAACTGCGTTTCCCCCTCATTTCCATGGGCCGATGCCTATAAAAAAAATACGGAATCACCTTAAGTGCACCCAAATGCAAATACACTTTAGGTGAGGATGCTCGAGGGGAGATGAATCCAAAAAGGAGGAAACTTTGGAAGTTTCACTGTTCTAGTACTTTGGGCTTTGCAGATGGACATGGCCCCACCAAATCTGTCCCCAAAAAAGCCAAATAGCACCCCCTTCCTTGTACCCCTGCCAGCGCCCAAAAAGCTTTCCCAAACCCACATGTGGGGTTTTCCGAATTGGGAAAAATTGGTAACCTTTTTTTGGGGCTTTTTTTCCAAATTCCTTTAAAAATTAAACATTTTCAGCTAAATTGCAGATTATTGGAAAAAAAATATATTTTTTTTATTTTCAGAGCCAACGCTAAAAAATTTGTAAAAGGGTGTGGGGGTCGATAAACCAAATGCACCCCTGGAAATTCCCTTTGGGGTGTAGTTTTTCCAAATTATGGGGTCTTTTTAGGGGTATTTATTGGTTTTTGGAACCTTAGGGTGTCCGCAAACTTGAAATGGCCCCCTAAATAAAATTGTAATGAAAATGAGACCCCAAGTCCAGTAGGTGCTCCCCTATTTCTGTGCCAAATAATGCACTAGGTCACATATGGGATATCTCTGAAAAGGCAGAATTGGGGAATCAATATAAGTTTGCATTTCCCTGATCACATTTACCGTATTCTTGTCAATAATGTATAAAAATTGAAAATCTGCAAAAAAGTGAAATTTTGAAATTTATTTTCCACTTTGCTTTAATTCCTGTGAAATACCTAATAGTGTAATAAACTTCCTAAATGTTGTTTTAAATACTTTAAAGGGTGTAGTTTCTTAGATGAGTCAATTTATGGGGGTATCTAACATACAGGTCAATCAAAGTCACGTTAGAACGGGACTGGTCCCAAAAAAAAGGTATATTACAAATTTTCTTGAAAATTTGAAAATTACTACTAAATTTTAACCCCCAAAATGTCAAAAAAAAAAATGATGCCAAACTACAGAAAGACATGGTAGATGCTAGTTATAAGCTATTTGAGTGGAATAACCATCTGTCTTACATGCAAAAATTTTTTGGTTTGAAATTGGTAAATTTTTCACATTTTTCACGATAATTTTATATTTGTCACAAATAAACAACCATTTTTTGGACCAAAATTTCTTACTATCTTAAGGCACAATGTGTCATGAGAAAACAATCTCTAAATTTACAGGGATGGGTTAAAAGTGTCAAAAAGTTATTCTCACATAAAGTGACACATGACAGATTTAAAAAATGGGGCTCTGTCAGAGAGGCCAAAACTGGCTCCGGCGGTAAGGGGCTAAAAACTGAATTTTGTGCACATCTTAACAAAGTGAGTAGAAATTACACATTAAGTATGACATACCAAAAATGATGCAAAAAAAAGCAAAACCATGTTTCTAGAAAAATAAAAAAAGATGGCAATGAATGCAGTAAACAATATATAAATCAGCTACATGTTAGTGAGACATGGATCTGTCATTAATATCGATATTAATACATAAATGTATCCCGTCTGCATGGATTAATGGTATTCAACATTAGTAAAAATCATTGTAAAAAAGTTATGTGATTACATTTAATTGTGTAAAGTCATCAGCTCAGCAGGCAGTCAGCAATGATCACAATGCATTGGTCTCTAAGCTTCAAAGAACTACAGCTATTAAACTGAGCGCTGCTGATATAAGTCAGGTTGTATTAAATGGCATGCCAGTAGAGAATGGTGATCTGATAAATAAGCAATTGCACCGGGAAGGTTTTTGACCGATTAACATGTCTCGCTGGAGACAATGAGAAGCCTTGCACCGGCCCATGCGTGGAGTGAGGACATTAAAGTGTACCTTTTATTTGATCTAATCTGGTATAAACTACACTAATGACAAATGAGCCCAGACATGGCTGTACTGTATAGTGCATTATCTTGTACTGCTATGTGTATGGGATGAATGATCTGGTTGCTGTAGTCTTATAATGACCCTGAGGCTGCCCATCGTCTTCAGTCTGTATTCAACCTCTGAGGTTAGCAAAAGCAGAACTCTGATCATAGCTTCAATGATTGATGAACGTTAGTGTTCACACTCTGTCATCTATAACACAGGCAGGTTGCTTCTGTCATTGTATGTTTTATATTTGTCCTTTGTTTTCCTAAAACATTCCGATGAACTAAGGGAACAATAATTTCAGTTAATCTTTTAATAGGGGACATCATTTATTGATTACCTTAAAATGTATGTTTTTCTATTTGTACTGTGGTGGCCATGCGTCAACAGTACATAACAAAAAATTGTAGACATAGTGCCGGCGCACCTGCAAAGTGCATGGGTCGAATGATTAAAAGTAGTAGACTTTATTTCATATTACATCATCACTTTTGTACTGTATTTGTAAGTGTTTATTACAATGTAAAAAGGAATACAGTCTACTGATTTTAACCCTTACTATGTGCTGGTCCTTTTTATTGTTACATATCAACCGTTTTGTTTGTATAATGCATTTGGTTAAATATTTTGCTGCGAATATTCAACAGATTTTTGGAGATATGCTGTATTTTAGTTGTTTGATATACGTTTCATTGACCAAATATTTTTTAGTTATATATCAGGCAGTTGGCCTAGTGCACCACAAATAGTGTTGCTCGAATAGGACCCTGGTTGGTTTGACCCAGGTTCTACCCCCAAAAATTGGGGTTCTGGATGACTTGAACCTGAATGTTTTTCTATAGTCTCAGACTAACGTTCCTTGTGCCCACCAGAGGAAATTATTTTCAGGGGCAACCAGGGAAAATTATTCTGGGGGCCCACCCTCTATCGATATAGAACATGTGTACAGCCATTTGTAAGCAATTTTTGCACATACAGGATTTAATAGGAGATCTGGTGATTGGTTCGAAAGTCAGCTCCAAATGAGGTTGTCTTTTGCTAGAACTCATGGGCTCTGAAATATTAGATGTACAATATTGTAACAGAGCTTGGGCACATCAGAGGAGCCTTGGGTACTTTGGTAGGCCAGTCCAACCCTGGTCACATCCCTAACCCTAATGGTAACTGCAACACTAATCCTAACCCCTTTTTAAGGGGTTTACAGGGTTAACCAGTCCAGCAATGTGATGCTCCTCTTGCAGTCTAACTTCTGGTCTAGTGTCCTAATTAGCATAACATTGGGCCTATGTTGAAGTAACTGAAAGTACTACTCCTTTCATCTTTCCATCACTATTTAAACATCATCAGATATTCCCACCAACAGTCACCACATCATCCCTACATTTCTCACATTATCTCTCCATATTGGCCATTACATTATATTTATACCTACATTAAAGGGGTTGTCTCACTGATTCATCTTCAGTCCTTTTTTTTCAGCTTCAATTTTTAATTCAGGAGTGTGTTTACTGGCTTCTCCTGGCTTGCAGTGACAGGTATGTATCTATAGAAACCAGCACTAGCAACCTATCAGGAGAGACTGAACTGGGCTGTAGCTAAAGTGACCTGAGGGCTCATGCAGCCCATACAAGAGGGAATATCTAGGAATAGGTAGGACACTGTTAATGGACACATATTGCAAAGTGACTCGTTTTTGCAAGATCAGTAACCTAAAAAAGCAATCCTTGTAGTGAGACAACCCCTTTAACTCCCTACTACCTTGCTTTATTGCCTCCATTTTGGCAACTGCATTACACCCATATGATACTTATATTAACATACTATTTCCTTGCTCCCTTATCTCCACTTCAGCCACTACAATATACCCACATTATACCTAAATCAGCTCCTACTTTCCCTAACATTAGCAATATATTATACACTATTATTTATTGCAATATACACTGCATTTTGGTTCAGACCCACTGCATTTTGATTTTGTCGCCACTCCCTCCTCAATCAAAAGAAAAATGTCTACACTTTTCATTAATCACCTTTTAAGCATTTCCATATGCCTTGTGAATATACTTTGAATAAATTACATGTTATTTACTTTATTCAGCTTTGAGTGCTGTTGATTCTTCAGAAAAATAACCAGAAGTGACATCAGATGAGCTTCCAATGTCACTTCTAATTACCATTACATTGGGTCTTTGATGAAGTAACCAGAAATAAGATTGGACAGGACATTAGACTAGAGGTTAGGCTGCAATGGGAGCATTGCGTTACCGGACTAGTATGTTACCCCATAAAAACTCTTAAACAACAATTGCTACATTGAAAAAAATGTAACAATAAAAATAAATGTAAGGCTATGTTCACACGGCATAATTGCGGTGCATATAGTACGCGCTGCAATACGCCGGGTGATTTGGGAGTCGCGCTGATCAGCGCATACTCCTGAAAACACGGAGGGGCCAGCAGCCCCATTGACATACAATACTCGCGGCGCGTAATCGACGCGAGTAATTGACATGTCACTTATCTCCCTGCGCTAATAATATGATCATAAGCGCAATACAATATTAATTGTGAACATTGTGGGTGACATGTCAGAAAAACAGCACCACCACATTAGTTTTAAGGTACATTAAATCAGTGTAAAGTGCGCCTGAATGAACAAACCTGTCAAAAATCTGGCATGTGGTATTCTTTGCTTTGTAAAATTGATACATATATTTAGGTGCATTGCATAATTTAGGCACATAGCGCTTCATTGCTAGCTTATTTAAGTGTCTACTCAAGGCGCATTCAAATGTGTCAATGCGCCTAGTTTGGGTGTACTACAGTTCATTTATATAGAAATTAGGGCATCAACAGTTTTTTTGCCAAAATACACCAAAATAATAGCACATTCATATTGGAACATGTCGCCCTGTATGTTTAAATCGTATCTCTATAGAAAACTGGCAGAGTGGCCTATCAGCCCATGTTGATACAGTACTCATTTCACTGGATAGTGACACAATCTTACCAGCTTCTGCTAGGATATTCACAAGGTCTTTAGCTTTTGTTCTTGGGTTGATATGCACATGTCAGACCAAAGCACATTCATCTCTGAGACACAGAACCCGCCTCCTTCCTGAGCAGTAAGATAGCTGGACATTCCTATCTTGTGTTTACTTGTATATAATTGTTTTTACATATGAACAAGGCACCTTCAGGTATCTGGAAGTTACACCAAAAGATGATCCAGACTTGTACAAGTCCACAGTTCTCTTCCTGATATCTTGGCTGCTATTTTTAGACTTTTCTATGATGTTACTTACAGAAGCAGTGTGTTTCTGGTGTGTAATAAAATATATCAACAGGTGTGTCTCTAATGAACTCAGATGTTACCAATAAACCAGAAAATCAGACCTAAATTGACCTAAAACGGGTAAGGTTTATCCTGATTTCATGTCAGATAGTGAGAAAAACATGCCTATGTGTCTTTTTATACAGTGTATGTAAACTTCTGGCTTCAACTGTATATAAATTTAGTATTTAGCATTTAAACAAATCTTTCAAATTAAGTTTAAGTTCCTGTAATTAAAATTGAATGACTGATGCTATTATACAGCACTTTAATATTTGAATTTAATTATATTTTTTATATAGTGCCTACATATCCCACAGTACTGTGCAGAGATTGTCATCACTTGCATCATATTCATATGCGACTATTGTTTGCTACATGTTAGCTAAAGCTAAATTAATTTGTGTGTGATATAAACGAAACTTTGTTACAAAGTTATGGGATGTAGGTCACATAGAACATATTACTATGAAGCAGCTATAGCTAAATGGGAACTATTGTGTGAGCAATATTGGCATTTAGCCACAGTTGTTTAAATCCTTTTGCAATGTGGGCATTAGAGTGAGGGTCTAGATCAGGGGTGCCAAACTCATTTTCACGGAGTTTGGTTGCCATCAAAGAGCCATTATTAACTGTAACTAATTCTTAACATATTGTAAATAACCTGAGACGCCATATACACCAGATAGAAATGTCCTGGCAGCCTGTCTACATGGCATCCCTGGCACACCCAGCCCTGCCGACATTTTCAAGCACCGGCTTTGTTTTCTGGGGACAGTGGAGAGATGGTCCTTCTCATCCAGACATTCTCTATCCCTGCACGTTATGTCTAAGTTCTTGTGGGCCGCATAAAATGATGGTGTGGGCTCAATTTGGCTTTAGGACTTTGAAATTGACACATTCAGTTAAGATTATACTGCACTGCATTTGCACATGCACATTATTGCACATTGCTATCAAACAATATGAAACACTAAACATAAATAAGTACTGGGTTGGTGTCATTTTGTTAAGGGCATGGCACATAGCTCTGCCCTCAGCTTCCTCTATAAGTACTTTGATATCCTGGACCCCTATTTTCCTGCCCCAGTCAAGTTCAGCATTGCTATTCAAGAAGCAGGAGAGTATTACTCACCTAATATAAAGAATCAATAAAGTCTCCATCTTCTTACTTTGATTGGTGTCCATTGTTTTGGAATTGTAGCAATCTGTTTAACCAGTGGCCTCTTGGGATCACGCCGTGCACCTCCACATTCATTTGTTCATGTAAGGATGAGTGTTACGCTTCGCGTGGATTAAGTTGTGGAGACCGGTAGCTGGTAGGGGGAAGAGGTGCATAGCAGCAAACCGTCACAAGAGGTAAAAGCAGACTCACGTTTGTTGCAGCAGCGCTGGATGGCGTTTGGCCGGTGAGCAGAGGGCCATAGGTGGTCAGCAGACGTTTGTTGCAGCAGCGCTGGATGGCGTTCGGCCGGTGAGCAAAGGGCCGTATGCGGTCCAGCAGACCTGGAAGTGTTTGGTAGCCGTTCTCTGGCGGACCCTGAGAATTAGCACACGGCAGGAGCAGGTCCAGGAGAGGAGAACAGCGGTGTCGCTGACGGGCAGCAGGCAGGTTGTGTAGCACTAGCGGAATCCTGCTAAGGAGACTATGTCAGCAGGATGATCCCAAGTGCAGCAGTAAGTATAAACAAGAGGTCAAATAGCAGGAATGTCTGGTTGCAGCGGATAGCTTGCAGGAAATCAATAAACCGGACTCTGGAATACGAGGGCCACAAGGATCTTCAACAGGAGAGCCAGGAAGCTTGAAGGAGACAGGAACTAGGTTCTAACTGAATACTCAGGCAGGGAGGAACACAGGTGCACACCTTAATATAGCCTCAGAGAGCAGGTAAAATGGCCACTGAAGCTGCAGTGACCATCTTGCAAAGAGGCAGAAATGCCCAAAATAGGTTAAACATAAAAACAGGACTCGATCCTGACAATGAGCTGGCTTCATTCCAACACTACTTTCTATGAAGAGTATTATAACTTTAGGGCATGTCCCCACGGCAAGGGTTTTTGGTCTGTTTTTCAGATGGATTGCAGTTTTAGAAACCTGCAAGCAATACTCCCCCATAGACTTCAATAGAAAAACAGTTCAGGAGTCCCCACTGCACTGTTTTTCTGCCAGGCTGTTTTTCACACCGCCGGCGGTCCAAACATGTTCATTCTTCCGACTGGTTTGCAGACTGAAAATTAACAAAAACAGTGACAAAAACAGTTAGGCCCCGTCCCCACGGCACGGGTTTGCGGCCGGTTTTTCAGAGGGTTTGCGGTTTTGCAAACCGTCTGAAAAACCAGCTGCAAACTTTTACCTGGGGCACTATGAAAAACCCGTGCAGCAGTCCCGACTGCACCAGTTTTCCACCCGGCAGTTTTTAAGCCCCCCCTGAAAAGCATTCAACATGCACCTTCTTCTGTCCGGTTTTCGGACAGAACATGAGCAAGTGAATGTGAAGGGGGAGGGCTTTTCTCTGCTAATCGTGGAGAAAATCCATCCCCCGGCAGCCGTGGGGACGCCACTAAAACAGGACAAATACCGGTCGGATAAACCGGTGTTTGTCCTGTGCCGGGTAAACGTGAACTTAAAAAAACAAAAACTGCTGAAAAACAGACTGTTTTTGTGACAAAAACAGTCCAAAAACCAGTTGTAATGAACAGTTCTGCTGGGGTCAAAACAGAGCTTATTTTGTCCTTTGCCGTGTTAATGCACATTTATTGCTTCTTTGTGCTGTGTTTTGATACTTTTATGAGATTTAAAAGGTTGTCTATTCTTTTAAAAGCTGTGCTGGTTAGAAGGGGTTAAAAATAGACAAAAAAAACCTTAATCGGCCTCCAAGCCTATTCTGCTTCCCATGTTTCCCAGCAATGACATCACGTTCGTTGGTCATGTGACGCTGCAGCCAATCACTGGCCCCAACAGTCATGTGCTGTTCATACAGGAAGAGACTGCTAACGCCAATGATTGACTGCAGTGTTATAAGACTCATGATGTTATCGATGGCAAAACACTGGGGGGAAATTGGGTGGTGTGGTGGACTGGGGAAGTGGTGTGGAATGGATGGGTTTTTTTCTATTTTTAATGCCTTTCAACCACAAAAAAAAAAAAAAAAAAAAAAAATAGGGGAAAACTATTTTTTTACGAAACATTTATTGGCAAATAAAGAACTAAAAAGAAAAATTTATTTTAAGACAAATCAGAGTAAGATAATATTACAAATGCACTAATTTCACTGTCAAAGTCTCGAAATATTGTTTTTTTAGATCAACCCCCACCCCCCCATGCGCTTGAAAATAGGAATTCAAGCTTTGAACCCCATTTCATTTTAGGGCACGTACATTTCTAGAATTAATGCTAACTTTCTCTTACCAGGTTTTTTAAGGGAAAAATACCAGGCTTCCTGCAGCTACCAATGAGATGAAATTAAATGATGTTTAATAAGGAACCTTTATTTCAGGTTGTATAAAGTCCAGAATTTCATACTTTGGCGCCTAATGTGTTCTTTTGTAGTTATTTTCCAATATAAAATTTCACAGTCCCATTTATTAGTACATTAAACACTTATTACCATGTTCTGTATTCTAACTACTACAATACTTAATGTCCCCTGCCTAAATAAACTGCAGATACAGCCAAATAGATACTAGGAATACATCTTATGTGTCTATTTGCCATTGCTTTTTACTTGGTAAAAATCTGTTTGCAGAACATTTTTCTGTCTTAATCCCATTGTTTATAAGGTGTATCTCCTGGTACACACAGCATTCTTAGTAATTTTAGCTAATGATGCACGCTTTGAGTTTTGTGGTTACTTTCCCCATAGCAACAGAATTCTGATAATGTATGATGGTAATATGTTATCTGGGGGGGCCCGTCCCTATTGAATATGAATGTAGACGGGACCAGAGGCTGTTCAACAGTACCCAAAAAGATTAGCAGAAATGCCCTATGGGAAGCTGGAATAAAATACACTCTGAAAGAAAAAAATGTATGGGGTGATGCTCATGTCAAAATATCCTTTTAAAAATCATGGCATGTCTATATGAGATGTCATGCTGACTTTCCAACTAATATTTTATAACTTTTATGCCATTCTAATAGAATTTATATACGTTATCCATAACTATAGCCATAGCAGGGGCCCAGAGATTGAGAGGGCCCCCTCAGATAATTTAACATTGCCCCTTTTTGTAGGGAACAAGTTGGTGGTGGCTTTCTGCTATCTATCACTACTATGTGGGTTCTCTTATATATGGCAGTATTATTTATACCTTTAAATATTGCTATTAATGCTGCTGCTTCAGTTTATTGCCATTAAATGGTAGCGCCCCATCTCATTCTGCTCTGGGGCCCTATAAATTTTAGTTAGGCCCCTATTTTACCTGGCAGTTTTTAGTATTAAAGATTGGCCCCAGAAAGACATAAACAAGTTACAGGAAGTGGGATCAATATAAAATCAGAGGCTATGCTTACAGATACAAGGTTCGGTAAAATACCAATTCTCAGCAGGATGCAGACAAGTCGCAATGTCTTTTTAGAGAGGGATACAGACATAAAATACTGATGAAAATGGCTTATTCATCTGTCATTAATAATGTGGGATGCTGAGTATTTCAACTGAGCTGAGATAAAGCTTGCATAAGGTGCAAGTCACACATTTACAGGTATTGTCAAACTGTATTTTGCACATGTACTGACTCCCCTATACAGGGCTGGGACGACAGGTAGCTGAAGGTAGTCGTCCACCTAGGGGACCACTTCACCCTAGGCAGAAAAGGGGCAGAATCAGGCATGGATGGGGCTGAATTTTCCACTAGGGTGCGCTATGTGCCTTATTTGCCTAGAGTACCTGAATTTCTTGTCACAATCCTGCCCCTATATGATATTGTGGCTTATCAGCATCCTGCTAGAACTAGTACTGTAGCCTGCAGTAAGTCTGAGACCTGACTATGTCCTGACCTACTGCTTGTGACCTAACTATGCCTTCTATCTCCATTAAAACATCTTAATATTAGCTGTCACCACAAGTGACCACGTTGGGGGGAAGTGACCTGGGAGTTCTCTGCACTGAAGTCTAGATCCCTTTTATAAGCAGTTAAATGGTAAAAACCAGGGGACACTTTAGACTCCACTCTTCATCATGGATAAATGCCAAAACTCTCGGCTGACCCAATGGATCTGCCTCTTGACTCCTGAGTTGTGACATGTATAATTGTCTTTATTCTAGGTTTTAGGCAAACATTGATTCTGTATTTCTTACCTGTTCTGAGGATAAATGTAGCCACACAGTTAAGATATTTGTGAGATTAAAGTTATACCTCCCAGCTCCCCCATACAGATACACACTCAGTTCTTCTTAGCATGTATGGTTTTTATTAATCAGGAGAAGGGAAATCAGCCACTCTCAGACCAACTCTGGCAGAGGCTTGCTACTCTGTGAACTAAGGATTGGGCATGTTGAAATTAAAGGGGTTGTCTCACTACAAGGATTGCTTTTTATGTTAAAGATCTTGCAAAAACAAGTCACTGCAGTATGTGTCCATTAACGGTGTCCTAACTATTCCTAGATATCCCCTCTTGTATGGGCTGCATCAGGTCCTCAGGTTGCTATAGCTACAGACCTGTTTGATCTCTCCTGATAGGCTGCCAGTGCTGGGCGCTATAGCTAAAGACCTAGTGTTCTCAGCAGCTCTTCACTGTAGGCCAGTGGAAGCCATCTAAGCTAGTACACACGCCCCTGAATTCAAAAGTGAAAGCGAGAAAACAGGACTGAGGTAAGATGAATCAATGTAGTGAGAAACCCCCTTTAAACATACCCAGTCTTTCTTTCTCCAAACAGAGGGAGAGTTGGGAGCTACCATGACCATTAGATGGTTGAGTGAGCCTACTGAAATTATGTGTAATCCATCTATTAGTCATCAGTCTGTGTAGATCTATATTCTTTCTTCAGTAATGATAATCAGTGTGATAGATAGGCATTATGGCTAGTTCATAAATAGCCCATTAAAGGGGTATTTCCACAACAGACTTTTATCACCTATACACAGGATAGATAATCAATGACTGATCAATAGGGCCCAATCTCTGGGACCCCAACTGATCACTAGAATGGGGCCTCCATGTTCAGTTCCATTCATAATCTATAGGATACATCATAATAATTGAGCCCCATACTTGGCTGCATATGTTTGACGGTGAGAAGGAATAAGGGGGATGGGACCTGCATTTTAGTTAGGGCCCCAGCAGTGTGGGTTCTAGCGATCAGACGGTAATCACATATCTTGTGTCTTTTTATTTCTAAGTACTTCTTTACCACACTAGCATTGTAGTAATATTGTTGTAGGAAAGCTAAGATTTTACTTTAGAAGTCAATTCAGCAAGGAACTTGTAATTACTGCAATATATACAGTATTATAAAATATAAATTATAACACTATTTTACATACAAGAAGTACTTATATCTAAACTGCTTCTTTGGCTCTGGAGTTTCCAATTCACTGACAGCAAATAGACATCATTAAAAAGGTGAGGAATTGAAACAGAAAATATTTTTGAAAGTTGCAGAACTTTTCAGAGCAATACAGGAAGGGTATGTTCACACGGCGTCTTTGGATGCTTAGGGCATGTCCCCACTGCACGGGTTTTCGGCCGGTGTGCGGTTTTTCAGACCGCCTGAAAAACCGGCCGAAAATAAGCACAATTGTGCTCTATGGAAAACCCGTGCAGCAGTCACCACTGCACAGGCTTTCCGTCGGGCGGTTTTGCCGCTGGCGGTCCGGCGGCAAAACATTGAGCAAGCACATTCTTCCGTCCGATTTTCGGACAGAATCTGTGCTTCTCAATGTGAAGGGGGAGGGCTTTTCTCCGCTCATTGCGGAGAAAAGTCGTCGTCCCCGCGGCCGTGGGGACGGGCGCAAAACAGGACAAATACCGGCCGGTTGTATTTGTCCTATGCCGTGGGGATGCACCCTTATTTTGGGGCGTATTGTGCACTCAATACAGCACTAAATAAGCATGCAAAACACCTGTAGAACAATTACTATTGACTGCAGTGTAAAATCAGCGTCGTCATTTATACAACACTGATTTTACTCAAATGTTTTTCTGTATGGAATTGGCAATGAGGAAACAATGCATTCTGAGTAATTTGTATGAACATCCCCTAAGTGTTAATGCATAATCTCTGTTAATACATTAAATACAGCAGATGTCTTGAGCTGTAACCTACAGGGACCTTGAGGACATCACAGCACCAAATTCCTACCAATCAGCCACCAAGTTTTGTAGAGTAAATCAGTAGACAAGACATAGGAATCAGTTTGCAGTGGTATTTCATAAAATAAGCAGGAGGCCACTATCTCAAATGTGGAGATAGAGATCACAAACTTTTACAAACCAAAATACAAGGGACATTTCATCTGTGACAAAGCTGTGGTGACCTCCTCTGTATGTCACAGTAGGGATTTTTGGACTAGGCTGTAGGCTGAATTTGTACCAATTTTTTGGATGGCACCTTTAATTTTATGTTGCTGATTTACTATTCAGTTATTCATGACCATATTTATTCATTAATATCATTGTTTATACAGCACAGACGTATTCCAAAGTTCACTAATTGTAATCGCTCAGTGGGGCTCACAATATCCCTAATTTCTTTCACACAACAGTGGAGCCAATTTGTAGGAAGCCAGTTAGCCTATCAGTGGGAGGCCATGTATCAATGTGATTATGACAGCTATCTGGCATACTAGCTTTGAAAATTATGTCATTCAGCACGAACCCCAAATTAAAGTACCCATTCACTTTTTTCCTGTCGCTGAAAGGGAGCTTGGCCTTCCATTGCTCCAGTATCACTGTCCTACTGAATATTTACATCATGTTTCTTGGAAAGTGACAATGATCAATCCTTCAATGTAAAGTCAACACTGACTACAATGCTTTCTGGATTAGCCTGGCAGACGATTCAGCTAGCACTCTATGGGCCACATATAAGAAACTGTTTAGTAGTGTTGAGCGATTGCGTTGGCTATCGAGATCGAGCGATAGTCGATAGTCGGCCGCTATCGATAAGGTTTTTCGATAGTGAGCATCGATTATGAGCGATTACCATTAAAGTCTATGGGAGAGCAACATCACCTTCATTCTTACACCCAAACAAGGCTGGAGAAGCTGAAATTAACATCCACAACAGTCAAATGGGATACGTGCTACTCTTAGGCAACACACTTAGGTTATAAAGTCACAAGAACCTTTCAATTCACCTGAGTGAATATAGAATTGCTGTTTTAAGATTTACGTGGAATGCTGCGTCAATGAACAAAGCTGGGTGCGCAAAGTCAAAAAAACACGTAACTTTTTATGTTTTCGTATAATACCCCGGTATTATTTGCCCCTTTCAATCACCTGTGTGAATATAGAATTGCTGTTTTAGATTTACGGGGAAATGCTGCGTCAATGAACAAACCTGGGTGGGGCAAAAGTTCAAAAAACACGTAACTGTTTTTTTTTGTATGATACACGGTATTTTTGGCAACAAACAACCTTGCTGACTACAAGATTGCTGGTTTGTAATTTAACTGAAAAGTGGATATATTCAACGTCACAGGTTGTAATGGGTAAAATTAAAATGAACACCTATCTGAAATGTATACTGATAATAAAAGTGGAGTTTTGCAGTTAACAAAGAGACCTGCAGTTACTAGAAATGATGTGTATCCAATATAAGTTCAGCTGCCCAATATCCAGAAAATATTTCAATAACAAACTGTTAAATAATAAAGATATTCCACTACCATGTCTACACTAAGTTTTGGGTTTGAACTTTATCCAGTGTTCTTTAAGATAGATCTTTGTTGTGTTCGCCGCGGGGCCCCCCCGAATTTTACAGTGGTTAGATGCTGCTTTAAAATTCTCTAGCTAACTACATAAAATCTTAAAATCTCTAAATAACTAAATTGGAAGGATAAACGCTAATAGTGAGGTTTCTCTGTGCAGAAATAGACTAATTTCGCTGAGCTGTTTGGCCACAGGAGAGCGCAGGTCCTATCCCTATGAGACCTGAGAGACACTGAGGCTGAACAGGAAACGCTGTTCTATGTAAAACGAGGTCATGTGATTTTTCCAGCCAATCGCAACCATACACATCCCAGTCATGACGTCGCACACAAAAACTCACCCTGCTCTATTCTGTAATCTGATTTGCTGGCCGCCAAAATTACAGGGAAGCGCCGAAAAAGGCGCAATCTTAATAGATGATGCACAGATTTAACCTTAATTATCGCATGATCTGGAAATTCGATCACCATAAAAACCTTGCCGATTTCAACTTTGTCGATAAAAATCGCTCAACACTACTGTTTAGGTCTAAAACTCACACTTACTATGGGCAAAAAAAGTGAGTTTTAGACCTAAACAGGTTCATCCATGTGGCCCTATGGGTTCACTGTACATACCTGAGTATTCTGGATTTAGACATAGGCCCCAATTCTGTAAGGGTTGCTCAATTTTGTTGGCTTACATTTTTGTAGGTAGAAGAAAACATGGCAAAGTGATCTTAGAAATGTAATTTAAAGATTGTTGTTAAAGGGACAATTGCATCATCTCTTCTAAGTACATATTGTCTATAAATGTGTACCAGGGTCAATAACACAATATACACACCTTACAATATAGAATAGGGGAAATTCCTCTATTTGTACACAGTGGTTATGCCTTTTCAATTATTTTTACAATATTGGCAGAGGTAAGTCTGGTCATTTCAATCACTATGTTCAGTTTTACTGTTATCCCTTTTTCCTAGTTTACGTCTCTATATAAAGGCTAAGTTGCAAAGCTTACTATTTATTGACATGAATATGTAAATTATATTTGTTGTAAATTACAAAATTAAAATCTAAAAAATACAGCAAAAAAGAGCAACACATCTGGTTTCAAAGTGGGAAGATTGACACAAACTAATTTCATAAAAGAGCTGGGTGCAAGATATCTGTCCACAGCTTTACAGATCAGAAATAAGATGGTTGCGGAAACAAAGTTTACCAGAGAGGTTTCTTCAGTTTTTCTCTATTTCTTCCACCTGGCAACTGTGTAAATTGGGACTACAGGATCCCTGCTGTGTAACTATTGTCCCTGGCTTTTGCAGGTCTCCCCCTCCACACCACAGCCATCTTTGGTCACAAGGGGGGCTTGACGGTTTTTTCTTTGAGGCCGGCTTCGATTCTTGAAACTGCTGCCTTGCTTTACAGGGGGAAAAGGAGGAGGGGAAAATGAGGAGGAGGGGGTCCTGGGATCAGTCAAAGCTGCTGTTCTGTCTGACAGGTCAACAAAAAAAACGAGACAGGGTCTCTTGAGAAAACGCCATTCAATCTGACGTGTAAAAATTTAACTCAGCATAGCCATATGGCTGGGTTCTTAGACTGTGAAAGTGGGATGGGCCCCAAGTTTTAGTGAAAGTCAGTTATATTTACCCTCCCTGGCATCAGTCATGGGTCAGCTAGAGGCTTTCAGAAACCTGTGCCACTCATTTTTCTGGTCCCGGGCAAAGTCAACCATTGTCTATCTATTGTGGGCATAACGTATAAGAAATTAGTGCTATTGTGCTATGTATACCTTTCCTGATCTCATGTAATTTAACTCGTCTATTTCCAATTAAAAGTGTAAAATGATATCTGACTCTTCATAATAAAGGAGAATTTAAAACATTCCCTAAACCCAACAAATGATTCCAGAAATTGGGGGGGAAGTCAGGATGATTTGGATGTCTAGGTTTAATTCCACATTTTTGTTTGGTAGTTGGGGTCATTGCACATACTACGTCGTACTATTTTTGTGTACAACAGAATGAATTGACGAGGTTGGTGTTCTGCCAGTGTTCAGCCTGGTGAATGAGGTGTTCTCATGTTTGTAAGTATATGATCAAGATATGAGCAAGTCAGCATGAATTCCCTGCTTGCATATTAACAGAGGAGGAAGGCATTTTTCCATTGACACCTACTGTTTTCTCTTTGTTTGCCTTTGGTTTGTTATTTGATGGTAAATGGTATAGTATCATTAAGGAGGCTATTTCTCTAAACAGGATGGTTGGGTTTCTAGATGATAACTTTGGTGATTTCTATTCTTGTGCTTTCTATACAATAAACTCACATTATTATGACAGTAGATAATCTCCCGCATGGACGCAGCTGGATGGCTGGGAATGACTCAATAGGGTCTGGTAGATGGTCACAGGTATCTGGAGCCATGCTGAGTACTGTGCATACCACAGCTGCTGGAGGGTGTATGGGGGGAGGATTTATAGAGAAAATAAATGATTCCTGGTGGTCCCATAGATGCTGAACTGGGCTCACGTTTGGGAAATTAGGAGGGCAGGATAGTAGTTGGAAGTTTTGACCATGATATTCCAAACAAAATTGGACATTTCTAGCCATGTTACATTGTCTTACTGGAAGATCCCAGGGAAGACAATCAGCAAGTATAGTCATATGTGATTTGTAGGTATAGATATAGTGGTGCCGCACACCTCATTGGAGTTTGGGTGATCAGTGGAAAAACCAATAGGCTGAGATCCAATATGTAGAGAATCCACGGCACTTCTTTGGATCAAGTGGCTAAATGTATTTTATTTAAGCAAAGCAGTGGAGTACAGATAAATGTCAGCTCTCCATTTCAACAGCATGCAGAGAAGAAAGGAAGATATACCCACGGTCCATCGTTTGCATTCCCCACCATAGGTCCTTGATGAAGGCCTAGATCGGCTGAAACATTAGACTGAGGGAATATTTTTCTTTCTTCTGTGCATACCATTGAAGTGGGGAGCTGACATTTATCTGTACTACACTGCTTAAATAAAATCAATATTGCCACTTGACCCAAAAGGGGAGTGCCGTGGTTTTCTCTATTAATGTATGTGATTTGATAGATTCAAACCTAAAACTGATATGGTTGCCTTCCACATGGATAAGTGAGATTGCCATAAGAACATCTCCCAGACCGTAATGCTGCCACCACAAGCCTGTGTTCTTCCAGCAATGGTTGCAGGGTGTTTATTTTCTGTTTCTCCCCTGACATGCCAACATCCATCCATTCGATAAAGCAGAAAACCTGACTTATCAAAGAAAGCAACACTTTAACAACCAGAAGAGGTCCAGTTCGGATAGGGCCATGACAATTAAGGCCTTTTCTATCAATGCATCTTCATTTGCAGAGGTCACCTTCCAGCTGCTTTGGAGCCCCATATGCTGTAGGCTTCACTGAACTGTTGTTTTAGACACATGTCTGGTAACCCCATGGGTGATTTTGGCGGTGAGTTTCTCCACTGTAGCATGTCAGTCCACCCTTACGCACCTTCATTAGCTGATGCTCCCCCTACATCAATGGCACAATGGTTCTCCACAGTTTCCATGTCATCTCTTTTTGCAGCTCACAACGCATAATCTCCTTCATGAGCTATGCATGTTGACATCGAAACTAAGAAAGGTCTTTAAAAATATGACCCAACCTTGTATTTCGAACACTTATGCAAGTTCTATTCACTTGACATAATCTCTGATTTTTACTTGACTAAAGTTGGGGTAAAACCCAATTAATAAGGTTTCAAAGTTCATAACTGGAACAAAAAATGGTTTACTATACTTAGCAGAAAGTGATTCTCATTGTCTGAAATGGAATTATACCTGCTACCTTCTCCTTTGCTGCCTTCACCTATATAACATGCCCCCTCTTACAAACGGACTTTCAAATATACCATGCTATCAGTGCAAATGACATGCCTGTTATTTGGTAAGAGTTCCTTATTTGATACCCAATACTCAAATGTTTTATGTATGATCATCATATTATCTTGTGTAATGTCTTAACAAGTAGGCATGTGTCTGAATTATTCTACTGTATCTGAAACTCAATGAATATCAGAAAAAAAGACCTAACCAAATTCTCTGGTAAAAGAGGTAGTAGATATGTTAGCAAATGAGAAAATATAATACAGTACTAAGGTTCACATTCACATTGTCACTAAAGTGCATATACAGTACTAACAATGCAGAATGGTATATCTGATAAATTCTGTGGTTATAGAACTTGATGTTCAGTATATAGAAGGTTCCTAGCATCTAGTACTTAATAGAGTGGAACACATGTACTATTGCCCAATGTTGTACAAACTGATGTACAGAACCCGTTATGCCATTGGTACATGGCAGTGGGAGCACCACTGTGAACTGGGCTTCATATATTCTTTTTCTGTAATATTTGTTAGCAAATTTATTAAATTTTATGTACCAGGTAAGTATAGTACGCATGTTTTACATTGTGAGTATGCTTAAATTTTGGACAGTTTGGAATGGTCCCTTGTCAATAGGCTGATCACAAAGAGTCCCCTCCTCCAGCTATTAGCTGTAATTAGAGATGGGCGAATCGATTCTAACGAAGTGGAATTCATTTAGAATTTCAGGAAAACTTCGGTTCTGAACGAAAGTCGAACTTTGGGGTACTTCGGGGAACGAAGTGTGCTTTTGATTGAAAAATGGCTGCGAGCACATGGCGCTACATGGGGCAAAGCACTTGGGAGGAAGAAGGGCATAGCCTGCATGACATGTGCAGAGATGAAGCCAATCAGAGACCGGCGGGATTCTGTGACGTCACCGCACTATATAAGTCCAGGCGCGACGCCGGGAGCTCACACTCCTCTCACTGTACTGATCAGGGAAGGTGCTGCCGTGGCTGATTGTGATAGCTCTCACTGAAGAACTGATTTTTATACAGCGATTTTTGTGGGGTGTCTCAGCTTGTCTCAGAGACTGTTCTCTTAATGTTCTATTTCTGATTTTTTGGGGTATTGGATCTGAAATCCAGTGTGCGTCCACTGCAGCTGCATATACATTCAATATCCAAGTGGGATCTAAGCCAGTTCCTGTTGTATTCATTTAAAGAAACAGCATTTTTACAATACAAATACCACTTCATTTTTGGCTGCTCAATTCTATTGCGCAATTTACATCCAGGGGTTACTTA
Organism: Phyllomedusa bahiana; assembly: GCA_025379985.1. Lineage (NCBI taxonomy): Eukaryota > Metazoa > Chordata > Amphibia > Anura > Hylidae > Phyllomedusa > Phyllomedusa bahiana. The sequence goes on along the minus strand of JAODAL010044764.1, from coordinate 2,397 downwards.
AGCGTTGTTTTGCTGGTGTGCTGACCCCAAGAAACCGTCATTTTCAACGCCAAAATATATACATTTTTCCTGTAGCATAATTCACAAGCGAAGGTTAATTACAATTTTTTCTTTGTTGTGTGGCGTAAAAAACACGCAATTGTAACACGCTACAAAGCTACTAGTTTGGGGGTTTGGGCCCAATTGTTTGGCCCCAATTTACATCCAGGGGTTAATTTGCGTTGTTTTGCTGGTGTGCTAACCCCAAGAAACCGTCGTTTTCAACGCCAAAATATATAAAATTTTTTCCTGTAGCATAATTCCAAGCGAAGGTTAATTACAATTTTATCTTTTTGTTGTGTGGGTAAAAACACGCAATTGTAACACGCTACAAAGCTACTAGTTTGTGGTGGCCCAATTGTTTGGCCCCAATTTAAACATCCGGGGGTTTTAATTAAGCGTTGTTTTGCGGGTGTGCTGACCCCAGAAACCGTCATTTTCAACGCCAAAATATATCATTTTCCTGTAGCATAATTCACAAGCGAAGGTTAATTACAATTTTATCTCTTGTTGTGTGGCATAGAAAACACGCAATTGTAACATGCTATAAAGCTACTAGTTTGTGGCTGCTCAATTCTTTTGCGCAATTTACATCCAGGGGTTAATTAAGCGTTGTTCTGCAGTTGTAATCATTTAAAAGAAATGTTGTTTTTCACCGCCACAGAAGAAATTGTAGCATAATTCATACCAAAGGGTTAATTAAGCTGTTTGTGCTTTTATATTCCAGTAAAATCACAGAGTTTTTAAACGGCACATACAAGTCAATTTTTTCTGCCCATTTGTGGAGCGCAATTTATATCCAAGGGTTACCAAGTTTCTTAGTGGGTTCATTTGGCGTCAAATACAGGGTGTGTATTTATCATATATAGATATTTTTCATCAAACGTGTCTGTACATTTTAGAACAAACAGTATGTCAGACAGAGAGTGGCAGGCTCTTCACTGCAAGTGGCAGAGGACAAACATTCTGGAGCAGGGCGCAGCACAGCAAGGGGACGTCGCAGCAGGGTTCACTCGGTGAGGCCACAACTGCGCTGTCATCTAGCGGCCGTGTGTTGTTCAGCCAACCCATGGTTCTTGATTGGTTGACTAGGTCATCCACTTCCTCCCAGATGACATCTGACAACCCAGCCAAGAGTCGGTTGGGAACGTCAGACACAACCCCCTTTGTTGGCATGGCCCGGGAGCGGGTCAGCGGCCCTCACCTGTCCTCAACCCCTCTGTCCCATCCGGTTCCCTCAGCCAGAGATCTATATGTGGTCTGGGCTCAGCGCCACTATATAGCGAGGATGAAACAATTTGAGGAGGGCAGTCAGCAGCTACTTGGCAGGAAGAAAGGGGGCCAATATCCCCGTTTTTGCAGTAGGCGGCAAATTTAAAGATGTTAGAGGGGCATGGGGGTCAGTTGTGAGGGGCCCGCCTTCATCCCAAAACCCGGGATGAGGACAAGTGCGTTTGAAACACAAAAATGATGATGTAGACGCATTTTTGGGCCCGGGTGGGCAAGGGCTTCACATCGTAGGAAAAGGGGGCGTTGCGCGTCGGGCCGGCCAGCCAGCAATGGGTCTGTGGCCGGAGTCAGCGGATAAAAAAAAAAAAAAAAAAAATTAACACCCCCCCCCCCCCCCCCCCCCCCCAAACCCGGCATTGGGGTAAAAAACCCATACCGGGGGGTGGAGTTCTTTGCTAAGACACCCGGGGGAGCCGAAAATGGGTATATGTAGAATCTGTAAGCAGAAAGTGAAGCGTGGCAGGGGGCTAACGTTGGGACCACGGCCCTGGTCAAACATGAAGTCACCACCGGTGGCCTGGGAGAAAAGTGGCCAGAGTGGTGGTCCATCCCGCCCCGCCAGCAACAGCAGCAGCCAGCACGCCCAGTGGACGCTGCCATTTTCACCAGTCAGGCCCACCACTCTGCAGAGGGAGCTGTTTCTCTTTGACATCATCTCCCGATCCAGATGCCCGCTCCTCGCTACTCATGGGGCCGAGTCGTTTAGCGAGGCGATTGCAAAGAGACAACATAGCTCCAACCATCCTAAGGTGCACAGTACCGTGCCCCGTCCAAAATTGGTCTGCTCCCTCCCCTTTTCCAAATGGTGGGTCTGCACCTTCAGAAAAAAAGGGTTGTGCCGAGCCCAGATGGAGAGTTCCAAGCCGTAATTTTTTTTCCCAAAAAGGATACCCGCATTTCATAATATGTAGAACAGAAGGTGGGGCCCGTCCTTAGCTTATCGGGTTTTTTCCAAGGTGCACGGGGAGCCGGGGGGTTGGGGCTGTAATAGGGGCAGGGGCCCGTACATTCCCTTTTCGGCCCCCTGGGGGGAATTGCTTCCGCCCAGGCACACCAACAACTTGGACA
>JAODAL010044763.1:0-32562 GCA_025379985.1 Phyllomedusa bahiana | reverse complement strand
ACCGGCGTGTTTCGATCACCCAACAGAGCAGGGAAACCCTTTGATTGCGGTGATGATCTGCCGCAATCAAAGGGTTAAAGCACCGGGATGCAGAGGTTTCCTCCGCTCCCTGATGCTCGCAGAGGATGCTCTGGGATCAGGGCTGTGTAGTACAGGGCTGTGGGAATCCTCTGATCCCCAGCGCTTAAACCTTTGATTGCTGCAATCAGTGACTGTGACATAATCACAGGGCATTTCCCTGTTCCATGGGGTGATCAGGACTCCTGGTGACCTGATGGCGCCTGGGGAACATCTGTACAGTCAGCTTTGGGGACCTAGAGAAGCCCCAGTGTGGTTAGGGCACATTGTGTGCTGCCCTGACTGCAGCCTGTTTCAGTATGACACTGAAGGTAATGTATTCGCATACATGAATAATAAAAAAAAAACTGTTAAATAGTTATGCCTTCCTGGGATTAAAAAAAATAAGACCATAAATTGTAAAAATAAATACAATAAAATATTAAGTGTGAAATGTGAATAGTATTTAAAAAAGGGCAGAAAAACACTTTTTTTTAAGTTCCTGCTGCAAAAAAATCTGCATTAATTTTCTTGTAAATGACACCCCGAAAAAATATTACTTCTCCCACATAAAACAAGTCCTCATACAACTGCTCAATTAAAAAATAAAGTTACGACTGTTGAAACACTGGAGGGCAAAAACTAAAAATAATTAGCTGATCATTAAGGCCTTTTCAAGCCTGATGGTTAAGAGCAGTGTTTCTCAACTCCAGTCCTCAAGACCCACCAGCAGGTCAAGTTTTCAGGATTTCCTTAGCATTGCACAGGTGATATAGTTGCTGTCAGTGCATTCTGTGAGAAATCTTGAAAACATGACCTGTTGGTGGGTCTTGAGGACTGGAGTTGAGAAACACTGGTTAAGAGGTTTTGCCACGATGTAATGTTGATGTGGGATCCTCCAAAATGGGTATTTAATCACTTTTCTAAATATATGTGATTACACAAATTGCAGCCTGAGAGAGCTACAGGCTGCCTTACCTGCCCTTAGTTACTTAAAAGCTTCTATTAAGGGCCGTTTACACGGCTTATTTTGGGACTGATTTCAGCCATATTGCGCGCCGTATTTGCGCTCCAATACGGCTGAAATCAGTCCCAGGCATTACGGTAATCCACAGTTCTCATAGAGAACTATGGATTACGTCTCCTCTCCCTGCTCGGCGAATATACCGAGCGGGGAGAAAGTGACATGTCAATTATTTACGGTGTGTACGCGCCATGAATAATGAATGTCTATGGTACCGGCGAGCTGCCGCCCCCCCGCGCCCCGCCCCCGCTGCACGGCAGCCGGCGTAATTGCGGGGCGAAATCCGACCCCGCAATTACGTCGGCAATAAGCCGTGTGAACTAGCCCTTAGATACGACCTGACGAGCTGCTGGCCGGGCTTGCGAAGAAAACACTTATCTGATGAAAGTTTGCTGAAGAAGCTTTCAAGGCACCGGGTAGAAATATGTTGTGTTTTGTATACAGAATCCACTAGTTGTAGTGTGATTATCTGAGTAGATTCCTGCTTTATCTGATGATAGGGAACATGAAGAAGCTTTCAAGCTGCTGTGGAGAAAAGGTGTTGTCTTTTGTATACAGAATCCACAAGTTGTAGTTTGATTATTTGAGTGAACATTTCACACGATCCCTTATGCATGGCTCTGTGCTCTGGCTGTGGCTCTCTCTCAGCTAGCGTGGCTTGTTTACAATTGCTTCTCAGCAGATAAGGCACGTCCTGGCAAAACCCCTTTAAGAAGACCTAAATCTGAAAACCTACAAAATAGTGTTCCTTGCCGCAAATTACTCCGGCCCTATAGTGGATGCACAAGTCTGTTGTATGTGTTTTTTGCAGGCAATTACAATTTCAGGAGGTCCACACAGCTGTCTTCTATTATGAATTGTTAGAGCTTTCGTTTTTTTGTCCTATATATTAAAATAGGGCAAAGGAGAGAGAAAACCTATGCTAGGATTGGGCTGTGATTGCTCGGCAGCCAAATAACGGGGGTAATTTAGGAAATTGTCTGGTTGCTATGGGCAACAAGTTTTTTTTTTTTCAATCATAACACCACTTTAATGTTTTAGAATACTGTTTAAAATGAGAGAATGGTATGGGTAAAGGCAAGTTATCTTTAAGATCTGCCTCTATGCATACAAATCAACTGTAATATGGACGGAGCAGTGGCTGCAGCAATTCCACCATCAACATGAAGGCAGAGTGAGTGCTCATAATTTTATAACTCAGTGGATTTCACCTGAAATCATTCATTTTGATAAGTCAGGTGTTCCACAATGGTGGATGTGCATGTTGGTTATGACAACACCAGCTGTTCTGACATGGTGTAATAGAAGTACATAGATAGTAGCTACAGCAGCCTGCATGAGGCTTTCGGCTGCCACGGCAACCATTCGTCACCCCATTATTACGCTGCGGGGGTGCAATTGGCTGCGGCATCTAAAGTGTGAACAGCAGGGATCTGAGCCGGCTCCGTTGCCTGCTGTTAGCAGCGGTTGCCGGCTGTAATTAACAGCTGCTACGTATTTACATATTCTCCATACACCCTTCACGTCACTAAAGGGCATAATAATGGGTAAACAGTGCAGCTACTATAGAAACTAGAGAAAACAAAAAGTGGATTTGTTATCCGTATTTCTTTGGTAGGTCTATAGGATTGATAAGCCATGTTAGAGAAATAAATGAGCAATCGTACAATGCATTTGTTCCATTTTGCTTTATTGGACAGAATTGCTACAATGGAATAAAAAAAATAGATTGTGTCTTTTTTTTTTTTTTTTTACCATAAAAAAAAATTGCAGGTTAATAAAACTTGATTGTATAAGATCTGATTAAAGCAAAATTGTACCCCGGCTTTTCTCATTAACCATTCCATTGTCAACAAGAAAGATTATCAATGACAAATAATTACCTCATAACTTAGGTGAAATAATTTTTTTAAACATTCACTTACCAGACTTTTAGAGTCAAGTAGTAACAATGACAAGGAAGAAGAAAATGTGGTTGTCTTACTAATTTATAAGAGTATGACAAGCGAACTAATTAAACTTAACCTCCTTAAACTGTTACATCATCCACTGTTCTCATTGAGTGCTTTCCCAGGCCTAAGTAAACCCTGTCTCTTCTCTATTCACTGATTTGTGATTGCTATAGCACCCAGGGAAATATTCGCTGTCCACACAGTAGAAATGAAGTTGTGTGCATGGTTTTTTGTTCATCACCGTCCTGACTCCTTAAGTTTCTACTTGCCACAAACTGTTTGAATTACTCATAAAGCTGGAAGTTCACCCGAAATTCACTCTGAATCAATCCTAGTCAAGCAGACCTTCCACATTCATTCTATCTGAAAAATAAATTGTAGACCTTCATTGTGTAGATTGTGCCAAACTAACTTTGTTTTCCTAGGTCACCATCCGTTTTGATCAAGGTGCACCTTTTAAGAATGACTCATTGAACAAATATAGCTTCTGACTCTTACATTACTTGATTATCTTAATATCACAAGGCATTATGGGAAAAGGGCTGAGAAACCCACAACACCCTCTGTTGGATGTAACAAATCCTCAATTTGCCAGTATCTCTCATCTGCAGACAACGCTGTATCGGTATTTTTGTCCCTCATCAGTGCAGAGCAGAGCGATACTAGCTGGCTGTGGGGGAGGCATCAGGCGGCTCAGGAAGGGAAACATCTCTCCATAAGGAGAGATGTTTCCCTTCTTGATTATCTTGAAGCATACATTTGAATGCCACTTTCAAAGAAGTCCAATATTGGGCAGACACCTGCTGGAGGTTAGTTAATTTGTTATACAAAGGCCCTAGGACATACCATTTATAGTGCCATCTACATGGTATAATTTGAACCCAGCAATTATATACAGTTTTGTATATAGTGTTACTAGGCCTACCTGGAAGAAGTGGTGAATCCATTAGGTTACATGTAGAATTGGCTTATATCTATACGGGGAAGCAGAATCTAAGGAGCACTTGATCTCCATCCTGAACACCCCAATGGAGTTTGAACTTTGCTGCAAGATACTCCCTGCACGAGCTCCCATGGCAGCAGATGGCATCTGGGTATTATACACATGAATATTGACTGATAGGTGTAGATCATCAAGCAGAGAGAGAGTTCAGTCTTGTAAAGGGGCAAACAAAGGTCAGGGCAGGTAGCAAGCAAGGCGAATACTAGGAACTGGAAAACCTAAAACTCAGGCAATAAGAGTTCTGGGGTTAACCGGTCAAATATGGGATAAAGTGTTACCATAGGTAGAGGATGGAAATATCACACTATGACCATGAGACAGAAAGGGGAATGGATCTGCTACTGGATGTTTATTGGGGGATGTGAGGGTCAAAAGTGAAGACAAACTGCTGCATGGATTGAGGAACCGGGAGCTGGACACTTCATTATCTGCAGATACAGATTGGGAGCTGGCTCATAACAAACAGCTCATATTGCAAGTGTATCGTACGTTTACAGGCATTATATATGATTGTCAGAATATGTTCCATTGTTATCCAATGTACAGCTCTAAATATCATGAGACATAAAAAGGAATTAACTTAGCCTTCTACGCCACCTTTATGGTGCACAAAACTTGCAGCCCAGAAAACAAGGGGACCTGACCCATGTAAAAAATTAGAATTGGTATGGAGTGGTGAAAAAGTCACAAATTTTAGCCTAGAACAGGCATGTGCCAAAATGTGTATGTTTTTTGTAACACAATAGTGGCAGAAAACCTTTCATAAAATCCCTCTATAGAGTAAACGTTCTCAAAATTGTAATATTTACTTGTCTATGCAGGTGATATAGATCTTTGTATAAGAATTATCAAATGTATATTCAGAATTACTGGATGCAAAAATAAAATTGCGACTTTTACAGTACATTATTTTAAGAAGTAAGATCTCTTCTTTCTTTAAAGGGGTTGTCTCACTACATTGATTCATCTTACTTCAGTCCTGTTTTCTTGGTTTCACTTTGAATTCAAGTGCGTGTTTACTGGCTTCCACTAGGCTGCAGTAGAAGCCAGGTCGGTAGCTATAGCAACCAGTACTGGCAGCCTATCAGGATAGATCAAACAGGTCTATAGCTATAGCGACCTAAGGAGCTGATGCAGCTGATACAAGAGTGGATATCTTGGAATAGGTAGGACACTGCTAATGGACACATATTGCAAAGTGCCTTTTTTTTGCAAGATCTTTAAAATAAAAAACAATCCTTTTAGTGAGACAACCCCTTTAACTTTCTGTAGCTAAGGCTGTTATAACACATTGGTGGTCCTAGTACAAAAGTTTAATGAGTGCTCCCCTCTCCTGAACATTGTTAATTTATCCAACTCTATAAACAACGTGAGAGCATATAAAGAACATACCTGAGCTCTCACTATTTTACTTTTGCTACCAAAAGGAATTGGTTATATTTATTATCCTTTGATTTAATATGGGAAATTGTTAAGTGTTTGACAACATTGTTTGGCTTTCAGCTAAATATCATGCTGGAAAAAGTTTTGTTAGATATAAAGGGTAATTACCAGTCTCAAGATACGAGGAAATCCATTTAGATGTGAAGATCAAGCTGTGAAAATGTCAAATGTCAGTACTGAGCCCTATTCTATTTAATATATTTATTAATGACCTAACAATAGAATTGCACAGTAGAATATCAATCTTTGTAGAGGATGCTAAACTGTGTAAAGTAATTGACACAAAAAAGGACTGTATACTATTACAACAAGATCTGGAGCCCTTGGCAGAGAAGTGGATGAGGTTTAACTCCAAAGTCATGTACATGGAAAGGGAAAATCCATGCCAACAATACTTCTTAGATGGATATAATATGGGTAGAAGGGACAAAGAAGGAGATGGGAATCTTAGTTCACAATATTCTTAACCCCTTAAGCTTCAGGCCTGAAAAGTAGTTAATGACCAGAAGATTTTTGTAGTTTTTGCCTCCTTGCGTTTCAACAGTTGTAACTTTTTTATTTTTTCAATGATGCAGTTTGTATGAGGCCTCGTTTTGTTCGAGACAAGTTGTACTTTACCTGATATGTGTAGGTTTTTTTTGTGTGTATAATATATGCACAATTATTTTTTATTAAATATTTATTTTTATTTTATTTATTTTTTTATTCCTTTTTTTACACTTAGTATGTTTTTTCCTTTTTTTTTCAATCCCATGAAGGGAGAACGTTTTTACATTTTTAAATTTTTTTTTTTACACTTCGTAATGTATTCGCATGTTGAAATATGGTCAGTGGCTTGTTACACAGACAGCCCTGGGGCCACTCTACGTCCCCAGGGCTGACTGTGCAGCCGTTCCCCGGGTTCTGTCTGGTCACCGGGTGTTCCGATCACCTGACAGAGCAAGGAAACCCTTTGATTGCACTGCGGTGACGATCCGCCGCAATCAAAGGGTTAAAACACCGGGGTGCGGGGATTCCCCAGCTTCCCGGTGCTCGCAGGAGATGCTCTGGGATCAGGGCTGTGTAGTACAGCCCAGATCCCAGCGCTGCTGCGGCGCCCGGGCGCCGCAAACCACTATGTCTGCAGCGACGTCTAAAAACGTTGCTGTAGACGAACGACCGGCGCTAGCCGACGTCAAAAGTCGGTGGGCGGTCGTTAAGGGGCTAAAGGGGTTATCCGAGAGTTTAATGATTTCATAGAACACTATAAACAGCAATTATAATGAAAAGTAAAGATATTCCACTACCCTCATAAGTTTATTTTCTTTTGCCTCTTTATTCATCTGTCATGAGGTCCACTTTTTGCAGTGAATCTTCCTGGGTCAGTAGTTCTCCAGCAGCTCTTTCCTACAAGTCCCACAATACTATGGTTTTTTTTTTAACCGAAATGAATAAAGAACAAATATTTTAATATAGCATTTAAGCCATCTGACTACGTTGATTTTGGGCATTGGAAGCGGGAGAACTTATTCACGAATTTGCCTGTTGATTACCTGGTGTGAGGTTGACTGGTATCTCCGAGCTCCATAGAACATTTGGTGCATAACGTATGAGAAAACAAGTTAGTGAGCGGACTTTCACCTGTTGTTCCCTGCACTCGCCTGCTAATTCTCTTAGCACTATCCAGCCCTGCCTTGTACATCCTGACATCATTCTCAGACATGTACAGCTCATGCCCCTGCATCTCTGATCCAGTTCACTCCCTGGTTGCCTGCAGCAGGCTGTGTGTAGTACACTTCACCAATCAATTTGGAACATGGTAAAAAAAAAAAAATTTCCTCTTTCTATATGTAATACATGTACAAATATATATAATTTGGTTTATATTTCTATATATGTGCTGTACATCCACCACAGCAGGTACACAGGTATCCCATCATTATAACTCTGATTGCTGTGGGAAATGTGGCATCACCCCACTTTCCTGTACACTTGATAGCCTGCTTAGCATCCAAGAAAGGTGGGTGACATCACATCCCCACAGCAATCATTTTTTTTTTATCATGGAAAAGCTGTGTGCCTACTGTAGGGGGATGTGGCATCATTCCTGCACCCAGTGATGTCCGGGCAGTGTCTCATGACACTTTCCCCTGGGATCACTACTATATAGAGAGCAATAGACAAACTTTTTTCTGAATGCTGCTGGATAATCTCAGAGGTTCTAAGGCATATTCAGCCAATCAATTCATGCAAGTTTTCTGACCAGGTGAAAAGGTCTATTTAACAAATTTATCAACAAGACTTCTTCTCCTATCAGAAGAGGTAAATACAGTGCACAATAATGAAGGCACATAGACTGTAGCAGCTAACAGTGATGTCACTATGTACACATAGTTATCCCTGTATGTGGGTATGAGTCCACATGTATAACGCCCTCTCCCTCCAGCTCTACATTACATTCCTGTTTACATAGTGACTGAGTCACTAGAGGCAGCCAGATCTTTCTCTGCTCAGGTCACACCCACTACAGTGTTTCTGAGCTGAGCCTGGCTTCAAAGCACACCCACTGAGTGATAAAAAAAACATGCATTGAGGCCATATGATCAGTGGACGCCACATGATTTGCAGGAAGTAGAAAGAAGGGAGTAGAGGCCTCACTGCCTGGTTTTGCAAAGCAGAACAGGTAAATCATTTTTAATGAGTATCAATTACAAAGTTCAATATAATTAAGTTGTGAGCTCTATAACAAATAAAAAGATAGTCCATGAGAACCCCTTTAACTGTAGCATCCAAAATTAGCAAAGTTTAGGGTTATTCAGAAGAAATACTTAACTTAAAAGTATATTAAGGATTAATACAGAGAGCTCTCCCATAATCTATTTATACCGAGGACTGTATCAAAAACCAGGTCACAGAACCTGACTAGAAAACTCTCCTATAGCAGTCAATGAAACTGATCCAGTCCACAGTCTCCAATGTGCATGAAGCTGCTGTAAAGCATCTCTCTAACTGCTGTTAAAGCAGTGCAGGCAAGAATGTTGTCCCCACATTCAAATACAGACGACCTAATTAAGAAATCTACAATCAGAAAATAAAAAATGGGTAAGAAGAAAAGAATATGTATCAGAGTCTTGTTTTAAAAAAAAAAAGAATTGCCGACAGATTCCCTTTAAGTCTGGAAAATTAGGAAGACATGGTACTACTTCATGTCTTGGTCATGTTCTTTCAACCAATGTCAGATATTTCTAGCTGTGTGACATATCTGCTGGAAGATCTCCATGGAAGACAATCCGCATTTACGCTTGTACGTGATCTGCATGGATTGATTCATATCTAGAGTGCCTTCCACATGGTTAAGCGGGCCTAGAGAATGCTGTGAAAACACTCCTCAGATCATAACAGTGCCACCCCAGCTCATGTTCTTCCAGAGGAAAACTCTTTGCCAATTAGGTGGGGGAGGGGAAGGTCTATCTCCGATACTGCCGTGAAAATTAAAGGGGTTTTATCGTTACAAAGATCATGTCTCAGATTATGGGGACAGTAAAAATAAGCACTTTTGTTATTGGGTTGCATTACCTCAGTCACTTGGTTTAGCAGATATGAGCTTTTCTGTAAATCTGTGTTCTATTTCTGCTGTTGCTGGTCGGCTATGCCCCCAGGACGTGTCCCACCCCCTAGACATGCCCCCTGCACTGTGATTGGCTGCCTGCACACTCTGTGTTTACTCCCCTCTGAGCTGTTAAAATCGATAGTGAAACCAAGGTCTGCTGGCTCTATATACATCTCCCAGCTCTAGGGTGATGATCTGGGCAATTACTGCCTGTTTAAAGGGCTTTTGCCAAGAGATTGATTCACCTCCTCACAGGTCCACTCCTTAAGCTGCTACTTTGAAAAGAGGGTGTTCTGTTCCTCAGATCTAATGCAAGCCTCGCCTCCTTATGACATCATCATCTGTAGTGTATAACATAAGGATTCAACACCATGTGGGTACTAACTGTTTGTGTAGTGTAATGCTTAGCTGATCCGCCTTGCAAGAGAGAGGTTAGGAGTTCAAGCCCCAGCAGTAGTTTTTTTAAATTTTCTTTTATAAATTGTACACATATGTAAAGATATGAAAATATATGTGTAAACATCTAGAATTTTATTTATATACACACACAAAGCTCCCCTATATAGTGTCTCATCCTCACAGTCAAACCAAGCACTTCCAACATATGTGATACAATGCATATACTCTGGGGGATGAGACATGATATAGGGGAGCTATGTATGTATATATATATCATCATAGAGATTGACATATATATATTTAGGTCTCTATACATATGTGTAGAATTTAGGGGGGGGGGGGGAAATACTCTGTGGGGGAGTAGAACTCCAAACCCCTTCACTGTAAGAGCAAAGCTCTACCGCTGCACCACCAGCCCAAGTTAGTTACAGGCTGAGCAGGGTATTCTCTTAAAGCTGATTGCTTCTCCCTCCATTGTTTTCACTCACATGACCCTGAAAGCAAGCAGAGATCTTTACTTGCAGCTGACATTTGTCCTTGTAGTTGAGTAAAGGTCTCTGCCTGTTGTCAGTACAATTTGGGTGAACACCACTAGAACAGAAGTAAAAGCTGCTGGCTTTCAGTGTCATTTGTGTGTAATCTAAGATATATAACAGGTGCTTGCTGGAGCTTGTGGAGCCTGAAGGCTGCAGACATAAGCATGCAGGAGGCTACAGAGCTGTTATATCCATACAACCTTCTGCATCCCTTGCTTCATACAAAATGATGATGTCACAGTTCTTCAGTGAGGGGAGACACGCCTCCTGGGAGGAGAGACACGCCTGCTGAGAGGAGAGACACGCCTCCTGGTAAGAGAGACACGCCTGCTGACAGGAGAGACACACCTCCTGGATTTCAAACTCAATCTCAGAGAATTATCTAAACAGCACGAACAGCTCAAACGATAAAACTCCTTTAAAGCCTTTTCTGCTAATGCAACTTTATCAGCAGAGGTGCATTGACCAGCTGTCTGCTTTGGAGTCCCATACACATTAGGGTTCTCTACATGTTATTTTAGACACTGGTCTTTTAGTCCTCTGGTCCAATTCAGCAGTGAGCTGCTCCACTGTCGTTTGTTGGTCTGACCTTGTGCATCTTCATAGCTGATGTTCACCTCTCACATCAATGGCCTTGGGTGCTCCGCAGTTTCCACATCGCCTACTCACAATGGCGCCATTTATTCACTAACAATACACTTTCACAAACTGCGCAGTTTCAGAAATATTGCCACCTTTGGCCAGAAAGGAAATAATTATCCCTTTTGTCCATCACAGCAACGAGGGATAGGTGTACAGACAACCTACCCCACACATTACATACTAAGCAAGCCAGCTCATCACATGTGACTTCCTTCATGAATTATATTGACTAGATGTCTAGAGGTTTGTTGATCCAGGGATTTATTCTGATCACCAGATTTGGAGTCCGTAAAGAATTTTTTTCCCCACAGATGAAGATAATTGGCTTCTACCTCATAGAGTTTTCTTACTTCCTTTCTTACAACACTGCAGGACAAAAGGCTGAACTGGATGTATTTCTTTTTTAGCCCTACAAACTGTAACTAAAACTGTAACTGTACATGTAACTATGTACAGTACCCATAATCCATCTTCCTTAAAGGCCTCATGTATGAACCGGTTTAGGTCTAAAACTCACTTTTTTGCCCATAGGTTACTATGGGCAAAAGAGTGAGTTTTAGACCTAAACAGTTCATATAGTGCTTGATTGTAGCACTATATGAATGAAAACATTTTATTTTTATTACTGCCTTCTCAACATGTGCGGCATATGTATAACATAAATTGGGAGGGCTTGCATGGGGTGGTTAAGGAGCTAAGCTTCATACTTAGAGGTTGTTAGCTGTCTACTACAGTTGAAACATTGCTGCATTCTAGTATGGAGACATCTCAGATCCAAGCTGTTTAAGCACTTAGATGTCACAGTCAATAGTAACTGTGGTATACATGCAGTTAGACAGAGGCAGTGGGCTTAGGGCATGTTCACATGACGGATTTGGCCGTGGTTATGGCCTCGGGTTCCGACGCGGTTTCCGCAGCCAAAACCGCGGCCAAATCGCGCCTAGTTTATTGACAGGGAGTGCTCTGCGCGGCGGCCGCGCGGTTTGTCCTCTGCTATTAATTTGCATGGCGGCAAACCCTCGGCGCAAGCCGCGCCCCAAACCACGCCCCACCTGCTCTGAGACCACGCCCAGCGCCCGCGCCGCAAACCCGTGTCGGGAGACACAAGTTTGCGGTGAGGATCGACGAAACCCGCGGCCAAAACCGCCGTGTGAACGGGCCCTTACTCTAGCCCCTGATCTCCCTCTACACTTCTTTGTTTGACAGTTGTGTGGTGCCATTGGGTTTATTATGGCAGGTATGAGCCTAATGAAGGACCATCTTAGTACTGCCATTACACTCTATAAAAGGCACTGTGTAATAGCATAACAATAAAAGCATGATGCAGAATTAGTGCAGTGCATTGTGCAGAATTAGAAAGTTAAACAAATAACGTAAATACTATAAAGCAGAATTGTTATTATGGTATATACATTGTTGTGTACAATTGTTATTATGGTATATACATGGATGCAACTTCTTCCACAAAAGCCCTTTTTGCAAAAATAAAAAGTTACGGCTCAGTAAAGAAGAAGGCAAAATAATTATAATGAAAAAAGTGAGAACTGGCTGCTATGGGAAAGAGCTGAGAAGAGAGAGTTGTCTGTGCTTTCTTCACTGTAGCTCCAGGTGACTTGGACTTCACTGCAGATTCTTAATTTAGATGGAGGCAGCTGTTTTGATGCTGAATTGCATTCAATAAAACTGACAATATAAAGACTTGTTCAAACACGACTAGTAAGGGTGTGCTCTGAAAAGGATGATAGTGCTCCAATTAGCTGCCTACTCCTCCCAGTGTTCTCCGAGTATTTGGATCTAGCATTGAACATGATGGATACTCCCCTTCTTAAGGAAATAGAATTTAATCCAAAAGTATATAAATGGGAGCATGACCTTAAGGAGAACATGTCAGTTTTCTGGAAAACACAAGACTGCCATATGTGTATGCTGGAGCTCTTATGTCTTAGGTAGATATTAAACAGGTATAGTATAATCCCTCCATGTAAAAGTAGTTATACTCAATATAATGCCTTTGCGCACAGAACTGTTGGTAAAACAATGCACATATCATAGAAAAAATAGGCTGGATATTTTACAGTCCAGTATGCTTACCTGTCATGGCCATAGGCATCATTTTAACAAATGATTTAATATAAGTAGATTATAGCTGAAATGGTTTAAATCACTCAGGAAATATTACATATTTCATGAACAATTAATATATCATCTACACTAATATCAGGCTTGAATTAATGTTCTCTGTTTTAGTGCTTCATCAAAAGATAATCTGTTTACAATATACAATATCTCGTATTAGAAATGTCCTGAATTTACTCCCACAAGTTGAAACACACTTACCAAATAGAGAAGGCTGGGCCCACAAGCAAAATTTTGGATGGGGTTCCCCTAACATCCCCTCCCCTAACCACAAACATTTGCCAGCACCTCTTGATAATAGTCATGCCATTTACTGGATAATACAAAGAGTGAATACCTTACCATCCATATCACCATAAACTGCTACCAAATAAATCCCACTATACCAAGACCCACATTACCAATAGCACTACTACATATGGACCTGATTATACCTTCAGAACAAGACCACAAATACTATTACTGAATAAAGATTGATATACAAACATAAATATTACCACCATACAGTCAGTGTCGGACTGCGCTGTCTAGGGCCCACCAGTTGAGCTGTTTCTGGGCACACCGGTGGAATTTATTTTGGGGGCCCATCCTACAGCTACTGTAAATGACTGTACATGCCTCTTATGGTCTGTCTCTTGCTTTTTGTCTTTATTTCTCTGCTTCTTTTTGCCTTTTCTGAGGATGTATATGCAGTTAAAAAAACAACTCCAGGTCTACCTTGCTCAGGGACCCATCAGGGGTTTCACCTATTCCCTTTTGTGCTAGTCCGAGCCTGCATATAGTGACCATACAGTGTACACAGTCTCTGCAGACTGTATATTACTTCCATACAGTGACCATATAGTGGTAGCTACAAGTGTACACAGGCTCTGCAGACACTATATTACCACCATACAGTGAACATATAGTCAGGCTCGGACTGGTCCACAGGGGAATAAGGGAAGCCCCTGGTGGACTCCTGACCATGCTAGACCTGAAGTTTCTTTTAAACTGGAAATTTATGCTTGGAAGAGGCAGAAAAGCAATAAGAAACAGGCAAAAAGTAAGTGGCAGAGTATAGAGGACATGTAGAGTGTACAGTGTAGTAGCTGTAGAGTGTGACCCTAGAATCAACTCCAGTGGTGGGCCACAGAATGATATTTCCACTGGTGATTCCTAGGCACCCCAGTCCCACACTGCAAATAGTGGTAGATACCAGTATACACAGGCTCTGTAGACTGTAAATTACCACCATACAGTGACCATATAGTGCTAGATACCAGTCTACACAGGCTCTGCAGACTGTATATTACCTCCATACAGTGATCATATAGCTTTAGATACCTGTTGTATATAGACTCTTTAGACATTTAAGTGATTACAGTGTAGTTACATCCAGTGACTTATAGGTGACGTTTTCTCTGATGAGAGTTGTTCACTTTTCCTTTTTTTCCTGCATCTGGTCCAGGCCAGTATGCTAACTTCTCCCAGTTACCACACGTCCCTGCAAAATTTGCACTGAAATACCTTAGAACCCTCACTTTTCCAGCAGCTCCCTGTTTCCCACCTCCGTACATACTTAACAAAGGTGGGAGAGCAGGTATAGGCCATAGCTTGGAGGCACATTCTCCTAGGCGGGTGGGGAGAAACAGAGGATTAAGACCCAGAGATAGTGCTATGACTCTGGCCTGTATCTCTCAGAATCATATTACTAAGAAGGTAGTGGCTTCAGATTGGTATGTAGACAAGGCCCTTGGTAGATAGTTAAATAGGCAAGGCCCCAGGTACGTAGATAGGTCCCAGGTAAGTAGGTAGACCTCTATAAGATAAGTTGGTAGGTCCTAGGTAGGTTAGTAGGCTCCAAGTAGGTAGGCCCTAGCTAGGTTGGTAGGCCCCAGCAGTTTAGAAGATAGGTGGTAAGTAGGTCCAAGTTAGGTAGGTAGATAGGCCCCAGGTAGATTGGTAAGCCCCCGCTAGGTGGGTAGACGCAACTAGGAATAACAGAGCTGATATGCCAACCACTGCTGTAGAACCTCCCACAGCCTAACCAGGAAGTGTGAGCCTGAAGCTGACTGTGGCTCTGTGTAACAGCATGGTGAGACAACCCCTTTAACAGCTTTTATACAATATAGCACTTACATCCACACACACATATATAATATGTAATATAATTTCCTATGGTGCTTTTTGTTTAAGTTTATAAAGTCAAAATGGTTGCAAAATAAAACACAATTGGTGAGATTTATCAACACTAATCCATTGTCTGATTATGTGCTAGTCTCTTCCAGAGCAGCATATGCTATACTCATATATAAATATGGTGCAGACAAAAAACAACCCCAGATCAACAACCAAAATTAAAGGGGTTTTTAGTCTTTGAGTAATGTTGGCTAGGGATGGAGCTATTTTGTTTGATTGAAAATAATTTTATATTGCATAATCCAGAAGCAGGCTCATAGGCCCCAATACAAAATGTGTAACAACTCCCCACCTACCATGGACCATTTATAAGTTTGGTGTCTTTTTATGCGGCGTATGCTACTGCTGTACCAGCTGTGGCTACACCTCTATCTAAAAGCTCCCAATTCTTATGTAATTGCCTTATATAAGGTTATACACCGCGGCTATTCATTTCCATAACTTTTGACAATAATAATTATAGTTAATTAACTTCGTTTTATGGAAGGCAGTGCATCTCAGTTAAGATCTTGTTCAAAGATACAGTATGTCCTAAAGTAACACCACATACTGTCAAATAATTTACTGAGGAAGAATTGTGTCTCCCACTTTAGCACATGAATCAATATACACTGACCAGTCGAAGTGAATATCACTGATTATTTTATTTCGACTGATCCTGTCTAATGGTTAGAGGTATGAGGCAACAAGTAAACAGATAGTTCTGAAAGTTGGTGGGCTGATGTGAAGCAGAGAAGATGAGCAAATGTTAGCAGCATGATAGCTCAGTGGTTAGTGTTGTTTGCTTGTATCAAAAATTGTAAAACGCTACAAACATAGCCAACAAGGCGTCCCGCACATTTATACCGCTTTGAAAGCAAGGAAACACACTCATCCTTTGTTTGGAAAGTCCAAAGAATCTGTCCTCAGGAGCGTCTTGCTCAAGGACTGATTCTTTGGACTTTCCAAACAAAGGATGAGCGTGTTTCCTCGCTTTCAAAGCGGTATAAATGTGCGGGACGCCTTGTTGGCTATGTAATGTTTTACTATTTTTGATACAAGTAAAGGTTTCTTATAAGGCTCTTATAAGGCTAGGCCGGGGGCGGGGCGGTAGCGGGGGGCTGGCACCTCGCCGGCCCATAGACTTGCATTACCAGCGGTGCTGGTAATTCACATGTCACTTATCTCGCCCCTCGGCGTATTCGCCGAGCACGGAGAGGAGACGTAATCCATAGTTCTCTATGAGAACTGTGGATTACCGTAAGGACTGGGACGTTTTCAGCCCGTAATTTGCGCACTCCGGCACGTAATTACGGACTGAAATACGTCCAGTTTTAAGCCGTGTGAACATGGCCTAAAGTTTATTGTTGCCAATACTATTTTGTGTTGAGTACATAAGAAGGTGTGGGGACCTTCCTATTGGCAAAGAGTGGAAGCACGCTGGAGAAAAAAAGGGATTACAATTTACACTCACCGGCCACTTTATTAGGTATACCTGTCCAACTGCTCGTTAACACTTAATTTCTAATCAGCCAATCACATGGCGGCAACTCAGTGCATTGGGCATGTAGACATGGTCAAGACAATCTCCTGCAGTTCAAACCGGCATCATATGGGAAGAAAGGTGATTTGAGTGCCTTTGAACTGGCATGGTTGTTGGTGCCAGAAGGCTGTCTGAAGATTTCAAAGAAACGTATGTCCTGGAAAGTATCACCACAACCAATACTAGGTTTACAGAAGAATTGGTCCCAAGACAGAAAAAACATCCAGTGAGCTGTTCAGTCCTGATGATCCTGCAATGTTTAGAGGATACCAAGTCAAAGGAAATTGGCAGACTGTTCGAGCTGATAGAAAAGGCAAACAGTGGACTCAAAAGTAAAACCTTACAACCAAGCCAACAGGCAGAAATTCATCCCTTTGAACAGCACAGTACGCGAACCTTTGATGGAGAGGCTCGCAAAGAATTGTCCACACGGGGCCACTCCTTTCTTGCTTAGAAACAGGAACTGAGGCTCCTTTCCAAAGCGGTATATCGAAATTTTGGACATGTAATGATTTTGGAAAGGATTCCTTATAATGAGCTCTTATGCTGCTGCGGGGCATCGTGGGGCTGGCAGCGGTCATGATTATTGGGGTCAATCACATGAAACTATCTCCACCCTGCGGTGTATCAACGTTCAGGCTGGAGAGTGTTGTGGTGTGTACGTATGTGGGGACGTATTTCAGCCCTATTGGGCCCCATCGAAACAGACTGAGATACTTCCAGTTTAACCTGTGTGAATCTATGGCCTACAAGTATTGTTGAACAGTGTCTGAACATAAAAGGTGTGGACCTTACTAAAAGAGTGGTAGTACCTAATAAAGGGATTAAATTTGTATATATAATGCTTGGGGTAAGGGAGTCACTGTTGTGAGTACTTGGTGGAGGGGAGTAGTTGTGACTACTGTGGTAAAGATGAAGGTCCTACAGTCACCACTGTGGTGTGTAGAGGATGCTTTAACAACTGGGGGACAGTAGTCCCTATTGCCAATAGGCTGCCATAGTTCGTGTGCGACACAGGCTGCAAGTACAGGCCACATACACAATTCAAAAAGAAAAACTACATTTAAAACATTTATATACCCTGTTTCCTCAAAAATAAGACAGTGTCTTACATTAACCCCATCCTGACAGACAGTCATAATAATATGGCTCTAAATTTTTTTGCTCTTTGCCTTCTGAAAGCCATAACTTTTTTATTTTTCCACCTACATAGACACATGAGGGCTTTTTTTTTTGCGGGACAAGTTGTACTTTCTAGTGGTGTTATTCATATTACTATAGAATATACTAGGGAAGGGCAAAAAAATTCCATTTTTGCCGCGGCGCCTGATGGGTTAAACAGCGCAGGCGATCCTTTCAAACCCACCCCGCCTTTAGTACTCATCGTCAAATTTTTGGAAAGGGGGTTAATTTTTGCCCCAAAAGATTGTTATGTCTTATTTTCAGGGGGTGTCTTTTTTTTCCCACAAATAAATTATAGCGTCTTACATGTGTGGGTGTGTTTGTTTAAAAAATATATAAATATATAATATAAATTTTAAAAGTTTAGAGTCAAAAAACCATAGGATTATGTATGAAAGGACATTTCATGGCACTCAGTGATTTATCTAAAAGGATGCAAATGTAACATGCTGGGATTGTAGAACAGAAGTCCCAGCCCCCCATCAGCCACCTGTGAGATGGTGTTTTTCATGTCATTGCCTCCCCCCCTTCCATCCCTCACTTATTGTACACTGTCTGCTGTCCGGGGATGTTCGGACCTGTGGTGAAACACATCACTGACCCCATGCACAGGTCCTTCACCCCCCCTGCTGGGGTAAAAATTCCTAGGGGCTGTTTCTTGGGGTGGGAGGGGCTTGGGAACACCCGTGCCCCCCCCTAAACCTTTCTCGCCCACCCTTTAGGGATGGCCCCCTGTGTATGGGAGCTGCCAAAGGACTTCTGCTATTCTTTTTTCAGGGGACCCCTGAATTGGGAAGTTTGAAAAAACTCTCACTATGTCTTATTTTCGGGGAAACAAGGTAATATTTAAATAACAATAAAGGTAAAACATCAAAACCAGTCTCAACAGTTCTGCCCATTAAGCGGAGGGAGGATGGTGCTGGAGGGGGATCACTTACTCCCACTTAATATTAAGGGAAGGAGGGATTGTGCTCTGAATACGGGGGAAGGGGTAATTTTAACTTTTTGAATTTTGGGGGGAAAAATTAGAATCTCCTCTGTTTAATAGACAAAAGGGGGCCCTACCCAGACGATTCTTAAGTCCTGCGTTTTCATTTTTTGGCCACAAACTTAATACCCTGATATTCCTTTTTGTAGAGAGAGTTTTTCAGTGTCTGCTTACATCAGTAAAGGGGTCAAACAAAAAGGGACACCAAGTGTGCAAAAACACGGATCCACCTCACAATAGGAGATAGTCACAGTCACCCTCCCCTCCTCCCCCCAAAATGACTTCTTTCCAGGTCACAGAGCATGCCTAGAAAACTATCTTATAGAAGTAAGGGCCCGATCCAGCCACGGGTCCTATTGCATTAAATATTTCTCTGACTGCTTTAAAGCAGTGCAGGCAAAAACTTCCCCCCAATCAGTAAGATGACTAAAAAATTAAAATCAGAAAATAAAACCGGTAAGAAAAGAAAATTGATCAATGTCTTGTTTTAAAAAAAAAAAAAAAAAATTGGTGACAGATTCCCTTTAAATAATGAGGAGTTGCTGCTATGATTACAGGAAAGAAAGGCACTGCTGTGACTACTGGGGGGAAATTAAATAATGCAGTGACTATCTTCGGAAGCGCGGAGGGACTGTTTTTTTGCAAAAGAACCATCCCCCACTGAAAAAAAGGCAGAAAAGCTGAGATTATATTTTGGAGAAAAGAGAACAATTTTTGTTACATTTATGCTCTTGGGGACCCGGATAATACTTTGTACTACTGAAAACCAGATGAAAACCTGTTGTCTTAAAAGGAAAACTCTTTTACCATGTGAAGGGAAACTCAAGAAATCAATTCAATCCCCCCTTTAATTAAAATCTGGTTTAAAACAAACCCCAGCCCATCATTTTTTATGCAAAAATAAGAGTTTTTCATATCCAGATTGTCAGGTCTCCCTGCCCTAGCGCTCCATTTCTTTCTGTCACATAAAAGTGAAGTAGAAAAGGGGGGTCACCCCTCCTCCCCCTGCTCCAAAGGGGTTTTTGCTGAACTAAAAATAAGCATAAGCAGCAAGAAGCAAAGAAATGAGAAAGAAAGCCCCATCTAAGGTTATGGGAAAAAAAACAACAAAAAACATAGTGAAATCCTCAGATGGTGCAGTCTTTAACATATGTACTTTCCCCAAGACCTATAAAAAAAAATGACCTGTCACTTTTGGGTGCATACGCACCAAGAAATAGGAAACTATATGAGGCAGAGAGCTGCCTGGTATTGAAAGTATGCGCTGCCCAGTGCGTACTTTCAACCGGTGCTGTAATCCCCATAAAAACTAGGGAAGGTAAAATCAGAAACATCAATGGTGTGTAAAAATCGGGGGTCTAGCCCTTTTTAAATAAAAAACGTTTCTTTGTAATACGAATACCATTATTAAAACTGAAAACCAACAACTGACAATAAATACGGTAATGGGGTCATTATCTATAGAAGCTCTGGATGCCTTACAACCTGAACAACTTGTTGTTTATACTGAATCATTTATTTCCATGACCCCGGAACTATGAAAGGAAACCTAACCATTGAACTTATATCGATCGGGTACATGGGCAGGGTCGGGGACATTGTCAAATTGATCTTCTGGTGCATTTATAGAGCAGGAAACTGAGCGAATTTATTTTGGGGAAAGATTCAGCAAACTCCCACCCTTTTTTTTGGCAAAAGGGGTCCAGTATTCTGACAATATCTAGTTGCACAGTGATACAAAGAACAACCTTAATTCTACCACTATCAACAAAGAAACTATCAAAGGGGGCAAGGAATTTTTTAAAAAGCATTTCTGCTACCTAGGATACATGAAAAATGTTTGAGGTTCTTAGTTCACATTTTGTATTGTATTGGAATGTGTATGTATATTGCTGCCACACCAGTGTGCACCTATGCTCATTTTTTTCAAAAAGGTTTTTTGGATGTGCAAAACCATATATTGTTTCTAGCCAGTGATACAATGAAGGCAGAATAAGCAGGGATTCAAATGAATAAAATACATGATGCTATGTGAAGCATCTTGGAAATTACAAGTGAATAAAATACATGTTCTATTGAATCTTTCCCTACAGAACTATACATCAATCTGCTCAGCTCCTCATGCTCTATAACGTGCCGCCAGGAGATCAGATAGCAAGCTCAGTGTGACAGTTTCAATGTCAGGTCATCTGTCCATTAGCTGAAGTGTAATGGAGTAATGCAAAAAGTAAGCATACAAAAAGAGTTTACTCCAAAATG
Source organism: Phyllomedusa bahiana (assembly GCA_025379985.1). NCBI lineage: Eukaryota > Metazoa > Chordata > Amphibia > Anura > Hylidae > Phyllomedusa > Phyllomedusa bahiana. Next base: position 11,652 of record JAODAL010044763.1, on the reverse strand, counting down.
GCCGGAAGAAGAGACATTGAAGCTTTAGACTGGAGCTAAACATTTTTTACTGTGGAAAAATCTAAAAGGTATGATTCTAAGAAAAAAACATAGTGGAGTAAAGTCCTAAAAGTCTTATTTTCCCACCAGCCTTCCGATGAATAGAACCAGGACTTGAGTGAGTACAAAAATGTGGGAGCTGATGCTCAAAGTTTACACTGGTATAAACAGATAGTACTTAGCTGGAACTCCAGGGTGCGTTTATGGACTTACATGTCCCCATCATCAACTGGAATGCACAGGTGGAAAATAGATGGTAGAAGGCAGTGAACAGATGACTCGTAACTGCTAGAATATAGAGACAGCACGAATAAGGATTATGAGGAGCAAGGTCACGGTCAAGATGAGCAAGTAGCAGAAAAATAGAAGAAAGGATAGGAACATAACACCACAGGGCTTGTAGAGCCAAGCAAGGCCCATGAAGAAAATGTCACTTTCAATTAGGCACGCTCTCAGCATCACCAGCGATATTCTGCATAAATGACAGCACCAACGGAAAAACTGAAGAAAGACCAGGAAAAAATACCACAGGACTTGGCAAATTTTGGGATGTTTTCATGGTCACTAATGATATTCTGTATAAATGGCAGCCCCAAATGGAAAATAGCTACAATAATGAATGCAAAAATCATAATACTAAAATGGAATGTTCAATACATTCCCCTTAAATGCAATACAAGCTGCATAAATCCATACATAGCAAGCTCTTCTAGTGCTTCTTGACTAGTGTGTGCTTGGGATGATGTCAAGTCTAGGATGGATAAACTTCTAGGCATACAGGCAGGGCCGCCATCAGAAATTTTGGGGCCCCATACAGCTGGAGCGTCTGGGCCCCTCCCCCCGGCCGACCCAACCCCTTGCTCCTCCCTCTCCCTCCCCGGCCGTCCCGACAGAGCCCCACCTATCCCACAACCATCGCCACACCAGAAAAATAAAAAAAATGTTGGGGGTCACAAGAAAAAAAAATGCAATTGTGCCATTGTTTTTGGATTTAGTTCTTGCTGGATTATACAAGGTCCAGCAAATACCTCCACATGTCACCATTATAATGTTACTAGCAAAGCCAGTATACCCAGATCAATATTGCCAAGCAACAATATACAAATTCTAAATAATACCGCCACCCATCACTACCATATACTGACTAGCACCACCATAATGTTATTGACTAAACCAGTATACCAAGACCAATATCACAAAACAAGAACAATATACAAGCACCTAATAATACCGCCACATCATCACCACATATCTCCAACATAACAATACTGAATAATACTGCCATACTGATTATAAACCATCACACCAAGACCAATATTTCCTCCATACAGTGACCCTATAGTGATAGATACCAGTGTACACATGTGCTCTGCAAATAGTTTACTTACATTTAGGGCCTCTCAGGTGACGTTTTGTCTGAGGAGTCGTTCACTTTCCCTTTTCTTCTCTATTCGGTCCAGACCTCCATGATGACTTCCTCCGTCCACCACTCGTCCCTGCAGAATTCACAACACAAACACCTGAGACTCCTCACTTTTTTTTATCATTTTCCCAACTGAGTGCCCCTCCCCCCCATGTACAAACTCCCCATTAATAATGGCCCAAATGGTAAGAATTAACCCCTGGTAATTATGGGGCTCCCCCAGTCGGTATGTAGGTACAACGGGGCCCCCGGGCGGTAGCTAGGCATCCACCGGGCAGTAGCTAGGTAGCTTGGGGAGACGTAGGTAGCTTCGGGCCCCCGGGCGGTAGTTTAGGCCACCCCTGTAGGTAGAATAGGGCCCTCTGTAGATTAGGGTCCCCTTGTAGGCAGAATAGTCCCTCCGCTGTAGATTAGGGCCCCCTTGTAGTCCCCCTCCACCCAGGGCCGCCAACAGAAATTTCAGGGCCCCATACAGCTGAAGCACCTGCCCCCCCATAAACCCTGCCCCCAGAAACCCGATCACCCCGCCCCCAGCAAAAAAAACGGCCTCTAGGACAAAAATGCACCCATTTTACCACATAATACAGTGTGCAAAAAAGAACTGTATTGTGTAGTACAATAGCAAGTGAGTCACACATCTGTCTGTCTCACACATCATAGACACAGGGGCTAAGTAGCTCCATCCATATCCCCCTCCACCCACATACAATATCCCCTCCACCCACATACAATATCCCCTCCACCCACATACAATATCCCCCTCCACCCACATACAATATCTCCCTCCACCCACATACAATATCTCCCTCCACCCACATACAATATCTCCCTCCACCCACATACAATATCTCCCTCCACCCACATACAATATCCCCTCCACCCACATACAATATCCCCCTCCACCCACATACAATATCCCCCTCCACCCACATACAATATCCCCCTCCATGTTTCCCTTGGTCACGCACCTCACCACCTTCTAAAATAAACACCAGCAAGAAAGTAAGTGTACCTCCTAACACCAGCTCAGGTATAACCTACAACACTGCCACATAGAGACCACATAGAGGTCAGACACCAGCTCAGGTATAACCTACAACACCGCCACATAGAGACCACATAGAGGTCAGACACCAGCTCAGGTATAACCTACAACACCGCCACATAGAGACCACATAGAGGTCAGACACCAGCTCAGGTATAACCTACAACACCGCCATATAGAGACCACATAGAGGTCAGACACCAGCTCAGGTATAACCTACAACACCGCCACATAGAGACCACATAGAGGTCAGACACCAGCTTACATGTGTGCCGCAGCCCTGCCAGTGGCACCCAGGTTTGCATACGTTTTTTCAGAAATGTTTTTGTGTGCAGAAACATACGTTATACTTGGTGTACATTGATTTTAACCTATATGGGAAGGAAGGGGTGCTCCATTTTGGGTTTCTGTCCCCGCCCACTCTCACAGGCTGTCATAAGAAGGGCAGCTTGCAGGTTGGGTGTTTTTTATTTTTTCTCTCTGAATAATGGAGGTCGGTTGACCCAGTGAGAGGCCAGATTGGCTCGATTGAGAGGTAAAGATAGCATAGGACTGCCCGATTTTGACATCACGTTGAAAGTCGTGGGCAGCTTAAACATATTTTGATCAAATATGTGAACCGAGAGTCTCAAAGTTTTTTTCGCATAGAGGTCAGACACCAGCTCATGTATAACCTACAACAACGCCACATAGAGACCACAAAGAGGTCAGACACCAGCACAGGTCACATCACATTACAGTGAATACAGCACTGATCCAATTTAGAAGCAAAATAACCCCTGAAATCAGGAACTCACCGGAGATGTCATATCTGAGGAGTCGTTCTCTTCTCTCATGAGTCGTTCTTATTCCCTTTTCTTCTGCATCCGTTCCACACCGCCATGAGGACTGTCCCGGCCACAACTCATCCCTGCAGAAATTATACACAAATATCTTAGAATCCTCAATTTTCAAGCATTTCTTACCTATTACCCACCTCTGTACAAACTTCCCAGGGTGTGGGAGAGCGGGTACAGCCATAACTATAGGCCTAGTATCCTAAGGGGTTGGAGGGTGGGGAGAGGACTAAACCCCCCTGGGGGATAATGCTACAGCTATGGGAGCTCCCCTAACAATTATATTTCCAGGTAGGTAGCAAATGGAAAGGTCCCGGTAATATAGATAGGCCCCCCCTATTAGGTAGGTAGACCCCCCGCCGGATAAGTTGGTAGGCCACCCCAGTTTGGTGGTGGGTTTCCTAGCCATGAGTCCCCTTAGTTTTGTAGGCGGTCAGGGCCCTCCTTTAGAGGTTAGGGGGAGTCAGGGCCCTCCTTATAGAGTTAGGTGGAGTCAGGGCCCTCCTTTAGAGGTTTAGGTAGAGTCAGCCCCTTTTTGAGGTTAGGTAGAGTCAAGCCTCCTTTAGAGGTTAGGTAGAGTCAGGGCCCTCCTTTAGAGGTTAGGTAGAGTAGGGCCCCCTTTAGATGTTAGGCAACCATGGCCCCCTTAGATATAGGCAGCCAGGGCCCCCTTAGTTATAGGCACGCCAGGGACCCCCTTTAGAGATAGGCAGCGCCAGGGACCCCCTTAAGAGATAGGCAGCGCCAGGGACCCCCTTTAGTGATAGGCAGTCAGGGCCACCTTAAGTGATAGGCAGCCCCAGGCACCCCCTTTAGTGATAGGCATCAGAACCCCCTTTAGTGATAAGCAGTGCAGGGACCTCCCTTTAGAGATAGGATGCCAGGGACCCCTTTAGTGATAGCAGTCAGGCCCCCTTTAGTGATAGGCAGCGCCAGGGACCCCCTTTTGTGATAGGCAGTCAGGGCCCCCCTTTAGTGATAGGCAGCGCCAGGGACCCCCTTTAGTGATAGGCAGTCAGGACCCCTTTTAGTGATAGGCAGTCAGGGACCCCTTTTAGTGATAGGCAGTCGCCAGGGAACCCCTTTAGAATAGGCAGCATGCCCGCTAGTAATTAAAAAAAAAACAAATCAATCACTTACCTGATCCTCTGTCCTGCCGCTCAGAGCTTCCGACGGCTCATGCCGCCCTGCATAGGCGGCGGGAAGTGACGTCACCGTGCGCCGCCTACGTCAGCAGTAGGGGTCCCCGGGGCCTGTGCAGGCTGAAGGCCTAATGCATTCAGCCTGCCAAGGCAGATCAGCGGAGCGCAGCGCTAGTGGCGCTGCGCTCCGCTGACACCCGCGCAGCCCCCGGAGTCGGGGACATTATCCCCACTCCCGGGCCGGTCTCGGTGCGCTCAGGACGCAGGGCCCGGCGTGCAGAGACCGATGCGCGCTGGGCCCCAGGGAGCGACAGCACTGCCTCCGGGCCCCCCGCAACTCGGGCCCACACGTGGGCCAGGCGGAGCCTGGTTCGGCGGCCGCGGGCCGGGCCCCGCTCTGCCGTGAGAATAAAGGGGCCCGCTTGCTGCGGGCCCCCTTATTCCACCGGGCCCCCTCCGGGAGTACCGGTTGTACCCCCTGTTTGGCGGCCCTGCCTCCACCCCCCTTGTAGATTAGGGCCCCCTTGTAGGCAGAATAGTCCCCCCCCCACCCCCCTTGTAGATTAGGGCCCCCTTGTAGGCAGAATAGTCCCCCCCCCTACCCCCCTTGTAGATTAGGGCCCCCTTGTAGGCAGAATATTCCCCTCCCCACCCCCCTTGTAGATTAGGGTCCCCTTGTAGGCAGTATCCACCCCCCCCCCTGTAGATTAGGTCCCCCTTTTAGGCAGAATAGCCCCCCCCCCTTGTAGATTAGGGCCCCCTTGTAGGCAGAATAGTCCCCCCGCTGTAGATTAAGGCCCCCTTGTAGGCAGAATAGTCCCCCTCCCCCTACCCCCCCTTTAGATAGGGTTCATTTTAGGCAGAATATCCCCCCCCTGTTAGATTAGGGCCCCCTTGTAGGCAGAATATTCCCCCCCCCCTGTAGATTAGGGCCCCCCTGTAGGCAGAATAGTCCCCCCCCTGTAAGTTAGGGCACCCTGTAGGCAGAATAGTCTCCCCCCCCCCCTGTAGATTAGAGCGCCCCCCTGTAGGCAGATATCCCCCTTCCCCTTATATTAGAGACCTCCCTGTAGGCAGAATAGTACCCCCGGCCCCAGTCTTTGGGGCCCCCTGTAGGCATGTTACCCCCCCCCCCCGTATTAGGACCCACCTGTAGGCAAAGTCCCCCCCTAGTAGTAGGGCCCCCCTGTAGGCATAGTTCCCCCCACCCAGTATTAGGCCTCCTGTAGTATAGTTTCCCCCCCCCCAGTATTAGGGCCCCTTGTAGACATAGTTTCCCACCCAGTATTAGGGCCCCCCCTGTAGGCATAGTTTCCCCCCCCCCCAGTATTAGGGCCCATTGTAGGCATAGCCCCCCCCCCAGTATTAGAGCCCCCTGTAGCATTGCCCCCCCGGATTAGGGCCCCCCTGTAGGCATAGGCCCCGCCAGTATTAGGGCCCCCCTGTAGGCATAGCCCCCCCCAGTATTAGGGCCCCCTGTAGGCATAGCCCCTCCCCTTAGGGCCCCCCTGTAGGCATAGCCCCCTTAGTATTAGGGCCCCCCTGTAGGCATAGCCCCCCAGTATTAGGGCCCCCCTTTAGGCATAGTCCCCCCCCAGTATTAGGGCCCCCCTGTAGGCATAGTCCCCCCCTAGTATTAGGGCCCCCCTGTAGGCATAGTCCCCCCCCAGTATTAGGGCCCCCCTGTAGGCATAGCCCCCCCCAGTATTAGGGCCCCCTGTAGGCTGGGCTGCCTAACGGGGCCCCCCACACTTAAGGCTGGGGCCTGGGCTGCCTAAGGGGGGCCCCCCACAGTCATGGCCAGGGCCGGGCACCCCTTCAGGGTGAGTGTCCCGGCCGTCAGCTGCGCACTGTGACAAATCATCTACTTACATGTGCACTGTGCGCGCTGTAGCCGAAGTCGGACCTCCTCCTCTCCGTATGGCCGCCGCTGCTCTCTCCCTTCGGCTGGATTCGGAACAGTTTGAATCCGTGAAGCTCCGCCCCTCGGGGCGGGGCCTCGCGGATTCAAATTATTCTGCATCCCGCCGCCCACAGACAGAGAGGAGGCGGGCCCGGCTCCGGCTACAGCGCGCCCAGGCCCAGGGCTCATGTAAGTAGAAGATGGGCTAGCAGTCTGCGCGCAGCTGAGCCGGGAGCGGGCCCCCCCCCCCCCCCACCGCCCCGCTTCGCCCCGCTGGCTGTAGCTGAAAGCGGAGGCGGAGCGGTTCTAATACAATGCTGGACCCCCCCCCGGACCTCTCACCATGTAGAGCGCGGCGCTCGGCTGCACAGTGCTCTACAGTGTTTGTAAAAAAAAACAAAAAAAAAACGGAAATAATCGGGCCTGCTTGAAGCGGGCCCCCTTATCTCTCCGGGCCCGGTACAGCTGTACGGGTTGTACCCCCTGTACGGCGGGCCTGCATACAGGCGTCAGAAGATGTCAACCTCCAAGTACCCATTGCTGACAAAACTAAAATACCTAATGCAGAAAGCAATTACTATATAAACAGTGTTGCCCATAGCAATGAATCAAGGTTCAGGGTTTATACTTTTCCTACTGAATGGCTGAATTAAAGAAAGTCTAAGGTACCAGGCACAACCTACAGACTACAGCCTGCTCCATCCACTGCAGCTTCCTGGATACAGTTCGGAAGCCTCCACACCAGGTTTGTAGTGTACATTTGGCGTCTGTGCTGGGATAGTTCTTGATGTATTTGTCGAATGTATCCTTGGGCTCAGATTCACCTGATGGGGCCATACGTTGGCCCATTTGGCCTCTGTCAAGTCATTGGTATACCGTATATTTTTTTTAGCATGAGAGCCTATAGGTGACACACGCCACTGTATGTCATAAATCTCTCTGAGGCATCTGTTGTAGGAATGTTGGGAAATTTTACTGATATATACTTCCAAAGTACATTTACTGCATCTAATGTACGCTGCTCATTGTTGTACATCCTACACAGAGACGCTATAATGAACTGATATTTCAGTGATAATGAATTAACTAAATATGACAACAGATTTTTTTTATTGTGTGTGGCCCAGCAGTTAAAGGGAATCTGTTGCCAGTTTGTTTTTTACTAATTATACTGATACATATACTTTTCTTCTAAGCCATTTTTATTGTCAGATTGTAGATTTTTTAATTCTATTCTATGATAATGGGGGAAGCATTCTTGCCTGATCTGCTTTTAAAAGCATTTAGAGAGATGCTTTACAGCAGCTTCTTGGACATAGGAGCCTGTGGACTGGATCAGTCCTATTGACTTCTGTGACCTGGGAAGAAGTCAGTGTGCAGGGAGGGGGAGAAGGAGAGCTGTGACTATCACCTATAGTGTATGGTGGATCCTGTGTTATTTACACACATGGCTGTTACCTTTCAGTGTAATCCTGCCTTTGCTGATAATGAGGAGACTGCTGAAAAGTTCTCTCGACAGAACAGGAAGTGTCAAACTATTAGTAAGCTAATTCACTGGTTTACAATTGGATTTTATGCAAATTCAATATTTAGAAACAACAAAAAATCCGACTGTAAATCATCCCCATAGCCCTCAACAGAAGATCCAAACTGTCGGCTGGAAAATGTCAGATTATAGTACTGTTCAATGTGGGCCGACCAAAAACTGACTGCAAAATCCGCACAAAACAACGTGGTAAGAACTAAAACCAATGGTAAAATACTGGTTGGATTCTATAACAGAATGACAGTATTTTACTTTTGCTGTGTAGACGTAGCCTTAGGCCTTGTGGTAAAAGTGCAATCTGTGGGATTTCAGGATTTTTTAAAACTATTGATAGTGATTATCAAGGCAAAATAAAAATAAAAACTTCTTAAAAAATGTGTTTAACATGAGTTAACAATAAGTCATTTTCTGGTGACACATTCCCTTTGTGTGACGTCAGGGCCATATCAAATTTCCTTGTCAGGAAGAAGAGCATTATAGACCTTGAGGGTCCAATGTCCATTCTAAGAGTATTATCTGTGCGATGGAGTCTGTCAAAACCATTTTTACAATTAGTTAACTACAGTGCCGGGTAGGAGTCTGATTGACATTAACAAGTGTATCATCAATGCCCTGAGATTACCACTCCATTCACCTTTAAAGAATGATGGAGTCTCCAGGCAATAGTCTGGGTGAGGTGGTATATCCAGGCATAACATCTGCATAAATAAAGCAAAAAGATGGAGAGACTAAATTGTTCTATGTTCCTCTTAACAAAGACAAGTACTCTGAAATGGTAGCTGAATTGAAGGAATTGTCTTTGTTTCCACCTTCCCAAATACATAGGGCGACATGTATGATTTTTGGTACCTAGGTGCTGGTGAGAAGAAGCCACCTCTACTCCACCAATTCTTACTGGCTGACCTACACAGTAGCAAGAACATCCACATAATGTGTTAAGTGCTGTTGAGACGAAGCCACTTCTAGTCCACCGATGCTTACTAATTGGTCTTCACAGTAGCAGGATTCATGCTGCTGCCCATGTACAAGAAAATATGGTGGGTGAGATGGGGCTATTCAGCATCTGTGACTAACAACAAGTATGTAACAGCAATAGCTAGACACCTAGTGGAAAATTTATCGATACTGCCTAATACTTAGACGGTGTAAACGTAGAGTAGACATTGTAGAAATGTGGCAGATTTATCAAGTATGTGATAAATCTGGTCCATGTTGAACTATCTAGTCTAAGAGCATTCCATTTATAGGTTGGCTTAGTTTGTACCATCAATTGCGATAAGTTTTCGGTGCATTTTTTGGTACATGGCAGCATATGGTAAGCCACGCCCCTTTTTCCGCTACAGCCCACCCTTTTAGTGAGGGATCATCCCTTTAGTTCGACCATGCACAGAAGTGTCTAAAACTGTCTTAAACACTTAGGAGCACATTTATCAATAATGTCTAATTGTAAGACAGTTTAAGTCAGACCAGACAGTCTTGAAATGCGCCACATTTAACACAGTGTTGATAAATGTGGCGCAGTTTAGAACTGTCTAGTCTAACTTTATACCACGATTAAGTTGGCTTACTTTTACGCTACTCACTGCAACAAAATTCTGGCAAAATTTGGCGCATGTTAAGCCACACCCCCGTTATGTGAAAACCACAACCTTGTGTCGGGGCCACGCCCTCTTTGTCAGACGCAACGCAGAAATGTCTTTAAACAGTCCAACGCACATTGTTAATGTGTTGTAACGCATGTTTGACTTTTTTTGGTGCTAATTGTGCCAGAATTCTGCCGTTGCTGCCTTGATAAATGTGCCCCATAATGTGGTGTAACGCATCTATGCCAAATTGCCAGAATTCTACCACAATTTCTACAATAAATATGCCCCAAAGATTTTTAACACTGCTCCAAATTAAGGTTTTTATGATTGCCATGACATAACAGATATTCCATCATGACATCACCGGTTAACCATTGGGGTTTTACACAGGTGGACCTGATAACCCCAAAAACAAACACAAAGCTCTCATTGGGTCACTTCAGAAGCCAGACAAGCCTTGGATCATAGCTGAGGTCAGTGACATGCAATTTTTCAGCTGGGTTATGAATTTATTCATGTTCCAATAGTCTCAATTGTCCTGAAAAGGAAAGGGAATTAGCTTTAGCTAGGTTCCAATGGGTCACTTTTGGTGCAAGAAGACATGTCTCCCATAGCTGCTATGGGGTGAGTACTGAAAACTCCCACCAACTAAGAGGATATGAGAGGGTGCTCCTTACAACATGGATGCTGACAAATCCATCTCAAGCTACAATCGGAGTGAACAGGACCAAGAGGATGCATGCAAGAATCAGAAGAGTGTTTTTCTTACGGTGACAGCCAACGGGCTAAGTTGTCATATAGACCTTTCAGGCCTGTGAGCCTCTGTTAGGTCCCCAGTTGTGATGCCAACTTAACAGCATGGAATCCTTCTATGCCAAACCACTTAGGTGCAACAGTCACATAATCTCCTATTCCAGTTGCTGCCACAGGATAGGTAAAAAGTTATTTGAGGGTGTACGTAATCTACCGGACTCTCACATCCCCAAGGAAGTAGCAGAAAAAAATATAACTTCAGATGAAGTATATGAGTTGGAACCATCTCCACAGCTTCTTATAATATAAAAAATATACAAATGTATTTTCCATTGCTATAAAAACAGACCTTAGTCTGAAACGCGTAAGCTGAGGGAGTGAAGGCATTGTGTTTTCACAATATATTGTGACTTTTTAGGTTTTTAAAGCTATGTAAAATAAAAATTAGATATTTTTATATTGTAAAAAGTTGTGAAGGTGCTGCCTGATCATATACTTCACCTCCAGTTATATATTTTTTTACTTGCGGCAGGATATACATCTGACAACCTCTGACGATGGTGTGCGCATACTGCGCTGTACATGTACCACACAGTGGATTAATTGCCTGCGCCAAGAAAACTGCATGCACTGTTGGGATGCAATCTCACTGTGCAAACATTGCTTCCCATTAGGTGAGTATATCCATGCTGTATAGCTTTAGCAGGGGCATAACTATAGGGGATGCAGAGGTAGCAGTCACTACCAGGCCCTGGAGTCTGAGGGGGCCCAAACGGCATTCTACAACATAGGAAAGCATTAATATTATAGGTGGAACATAGTTTGGTTGGGGCCCTGCTATAGATTTTTCACTGGGGCCCAGAAACTGTAAGTTATGTCTCTGATCCTTAGTAACATCTGGCAATAATAACAGGTAGATTAGGTAATAAAAGATATTACATAGTTAATTTACTGCAGTCTATTATTATAAGGTTAAATGACTCACCCAAAGCGCTAAACTCATATAGCAAGCTTTCATGACACACACATCACTCCCTATCTGCTAGAACACTATGATGTTATATTATTCAAAGATATATTGCCCTGTGATAGCTTTTGGGAGTAACTATGTAATTACTGTGTCATCTACGTACCTAAGCTTTATATAAGGTATTTTCCTTAAACAGGAGAAATAATAGAAAAGTTTAGTTTTGGTAGTTTTTAAGATAGCATGAAACGTAAAGACATTTGATCTAAGAGAAACATTTTGCTAAAATTGGTTTTGAAAATGAAATAAAAGTATCTACTCAAGAGGATGATTGTTGCTTGTACAAATAGTCAGTAGCAAGACACCACTGGAAACCATTGACTGATTGACCCTTTTAAAAAAACCTTTACCT
>JAODAL010044762.1:0-32563 GCA_025379985.1 Phyllomedusa bahiana | reverse complement strand
TCAAGGGGGCCGAATACTTTCGCAAGGCAATGTATATTCAGAGACAGGCTAAATGGGGAATAGAAGCCATCAAAAATAAATTCTTTATATGGGGCAACAAGATTGGATCCCTACTGGCCAAAACATATAAACTCAAGTCCCGAAGTAAACCTATACATGCTATCACTGATCCAACAACCGGTCTTCTCACGACTAACCCTTAAGAGATCCAAAACATACTGACCAATATTTTGCGAATTTTTATAAAGCATCAGAATAAAACTCCCTAGATACTTGGTCCTTTCTGAATGGACTCCGGTTGCCGATCCTTACCTCAGACAATAGTGAATATCTGGACTCAGATAACAGAAACCGTAGTTTTGCACACATTCAAACATCTGCCACATAACAAGACACCGGGGCCAGATGGCCTGTCTGCGGAATATTACAAAATCCTACAAAAAGAAATAATCACACATCTAACAGCCTGTCTTAGTAGTATTTAGAAGGGGGATGCCCAAACACTGGAATTTTACACCTCCGAGATGCTGCTGATCCTGATGCCCGACAGGGACCCCACCAACCCAGGCTATGATCGGCCAATAGCCTTACTGAACCAGGACTACAAATTACTGACTAAAATATTGGCTGACCATCTCCAAATCATGCTAGGTTCTATACTGACTCCCATGCAATTAGGATTATTTAAAAACAGACACTCCACGATCGGCATACGACAGGAAATTGCGGCCACCACACAATACCTGGATAAATCCCGCCCGGTGACTGTGCTTCTTAGCCATGTCTAAGACACAGAGGATTTGGCGCTTCCTATCTCTTCTACACATAAATCAATCTAGTTCTGCAACTTCTCTCACGCTTCATCATCTATCCCCTACAAACATTCCTATCAGAAGAGGTACGAGACAGGGATGTCCCCCCTCCTCTTCAACCTCTTAGTAGATCAAATGTTATGACATTTGGAGACGGTCACTGCATTTGAAGGTATATAGATAGGAAACAGACAACTTAAGATATCAACATTCGCAGACGATGTGCTCTTGTACATTTTTCATCCTAGAACAGCTATACCGTCCATTCTGGAGGACATACGGAAATACGGCTCCCTGTCGGACTTCAGAATTAACGAGAATAAGTCTGAGGCGTTACTGCTGAAGGGACCTGTTATCCCAAATCTGGTCATCAGATTTCCCCTTCCGATGGCAGACTGACTCCCTAAGTTATTTGGGTGTCAAAATCCCGAAACATTGTAATCAGATATCCCAATATAATATAACCCCCTTCATAAGCCAAACTGAGAGGCTACTTTTCACATGGTGGAAACTACAATCTTTACCCATTTACCTTAGACCTAAAGAAATAAAATCCTTGGAAACCCTATTTTGGAAATTTATATGGAATAACTGTAGGCCAAGGATCAGTTTAATGGTCCTTGGTCAGCAGAGATCCAATGGTGGAATCAACTTTCCACAAATTAAATTATACAATTAAGCAGCTCAATTGAGGGTGGTAGGCGATTTGATACCCGGCTCAAAATTATTCGCAGATACCGCCTTGGTTGCCCAGTTCATCCCTGACATCTCGCCAACCAACCTTTTACGCATGCCTTATGTGACCCTCCCCTCACAGGTCAAACATAACCCATTGATAATGTCTACATGGCGCACATGGACGAAGGCAAGAAACATCCTGCACCTCAAACCCAACTACTCTCTCCTCTTATTTTTAAATAATCCCAAATTTCAGGTGTTACGGGTAGTGTTGAGCGATTTTTATCGACAAAGTTGAAATCGGCAAGGTTTTTTGGTGTTTCGAAATTTTCAGATCATGCGATAATTAAGGTTAAAATCTGAGCATCATTTATTAAGTTCGTGCCTTTTTCGGCGCTTCCTGTAATTTTGGCGGCCAGCAAATGAGATTACAGAATAGAGCAGGGTGAGCTGTGTGTACGACGTCATGAGTGGGATGTGGATGGTTGCGATTGCCTGGAAAAATCACATGACCTCGTTTTACATAGAACAGCGTTTCCTGGTTCAGCCTCAGTGTCTCTCTGCGTCTCAGAGGGCTAGGTCCTGCGTTCTGCCTGGGGCCAAACAGTCAGCGAAAAATTAGACTATTTCTGCAACAGAGAAACCTCTACAATTAGCTGTGATCCTTCCAATTTAGTTATAATAGAGATTTGAAGATTCTAAGTAGTTAGCTAGAGAATTTTAAACAAGCATCTACTGCGCTGTAAAGTAACGGGGGGAAAAGATGGTGGGGGGGTGGCCACGGGGGCTAACACAGACCAAGCCTATCTATAAAGAACACTGATAAAGTTCACCAAGACTTAAGTGTAGTACATTGTAGTGCAATATCTTTATTATGAACAGTTTGCTATTGAAATATTTCCTGGATATTGGGCGAGCCTGAACTTATATTTGGGATACACATAATTTCTAGTAACTGCAAGGGTCTCTTTTGTAGGTTCAAAACTCCACTTTTATAACAGTATACCATTACAGATAGTTTGTTTTCAATTTCAAATTTATTACCCATTCCACCTGTGTTGATATAATCCACCTTGCAGTTAAATTACAAATCCAGCAATCTTTAGTCAGCACAGGTTGTTTGTTGCCAAAATACCGTGTATCAAAACTAAAAACATAACCATTTACTTTTTTTGGGACTTTTGCCGCACCCAGCTTTGTATCAGTTGATGCTGCATCCACGTAAATCCTTAAACAGCAATTCTATAATCACCAAGAGGTGAATTGAAAGTTGGCATAAAAAATACCGTTTATTATGCCGAAAACATAACAATAAGTTTTTTAGCACTTTGCCCAGTCCAGTATTTTGTTGATAGACACCGATGCAGTTAAATTGAATCCCAGCAATTGTTTTGAATAGATGAAAAGCTGTGTTTGGCCGTCTTTTAATAAAGAGACTTATCCAAAAGACTATACATAACTTCTCAATTTTTATATTTCTAACAAGGAGCGAAATGAGGTGGTAAGCGATCAAGAGGGGGGAAAGCACATGGAGGAAGAGGTACGAGAAGGTGCTCCTTTCCAGAGCTGGCTACAACCACGCAAGCCAGCGGGTATCGTCAGTGAGGACCATCAGGGCCTGTCTTGCTGGGTCCGGCCCTGTTAATCCTTAAGTTACAACATCCGTCGCCAATCAGACCTTCAGGTGGGTTACGCAACTGCATCTAGCAGTCTTACCTCCTCTTCCTCCCAGTCAACGGCCGCACAAATGTCGTCATCAGCAATCCTTCCAAACCAAGAAGCATCCCAAATGTCAACATCGTGTCCCCACCACTGTGGATAATCCATTGTCTGAAAGACCTCTTGATGACAAAATGCGATTGGGGTCACAACAATGTAAAAATATCAAGAGGATGATTTAGTCAACTCTGACCGTCCCATACTGATGCCATCAGAGAGGAGTAGAAGGAAGCCGGTCAATCGGGCAAAAATCCCCGGTCGTATGGGACGGCAACGCCAATGCATTGCCCTTGCTGTAGCCCGCAGTCTTTCTGGATGCAGAAAGTCAGGACTACCAAGTCACCTGTGTTGATGATGATTATGACGACATTGCGGATCCATCCTGGTCTGTTTTCGCAGAAATTTGCTTGCGAGCCGCTTCATCAAGTGGACAAGATGAAGACGATGCGTAGTAGTCCAAAACGACCTCGCCACAAAAAAGGGAGAGAGCGGGTCGCAGAAGGTCCGCTGATATATTCCGCCAGCCACGGTCAGCGCAAACCACCGCTCCTCGCTTAATCGCCATCAAAAAAGGTCGCAGACCTCTCAAGCCCTGGCCTTCATTGAGGCAAAGCCTCTGAATCACTCCACGCTAAGTCATATGACCCGCCTTTGCCGTAAACGCATAAGTAGAGGCAAGTATCTTTATGTGTTTAACCACCACCAACATGTTCTAGTCACATGCAGAGGCGAAATGCATTAGTTGAAATGGAGGCAACACTTGGCCCAAAAAAGCCAGACCGACCTAGGGCCCCAACCACTGTCACACACCCTCATCTCCTACCTGCCTCCTCCTCCTCCGGCCACCACCAAGGCAAGCGTTCCTCAGCTGCCCATGTCTCTCATAGTCATGATCAGGGATCAGCCTCCGCTTCACCTCCACCTGCGCCCGACGTACCACCAGCACCACCATAGACGCCAAGCCTACCCCTTCTCCATCCGCCAGTTTGACGACCAGCACACCGTAGCAGCGGCCAGTCAGCAGCCAGCCTTCTGACTTCCCATTTGGTAGGCAGAAGAAACACAACCCAAACCATCCCGAAAGCCAAAATCCTGAATGTCCGCATGCCAGGCTTTTGGCCTTTATGTTGCCTTTCCGTCTGGGTGGACGACAACAGATGGTTCCGCCCGTCAATGGCCCTCGCCTGCCCCCAAATACCCAATGCCGAGCACGCATTTCTTTGCCAGAAAAGCCGTCCCTGACCCTGGCCAGACCACGTTTCATCTAAAATTTCAAGCCGCGTTTTCTGCATCTGTGGTCCGAAAAGTCCATCCTCACCACCGACACAGTACCCCCCCCTAGTAAGCAACACGCCAAGGCCCGCTAAAATCTCTGTGGGCAAGCTCACATGGTGAGCTGGGGGGATGTCCTCTGGGGTGACTGGGCTCCTCAGGTCTCGGCGCACGCTCTTCAAAAACCGAAGGGAAGGTGCAGTGCCTTTCCCCAAGGTCCTCTGGTGCATCACGTGCCCAGAGACACCAGCTGGTTGAAATTAAACTGCCTTGGTAGACCGTCCACACACAGTTTCGGAGCTGTGGGATGGCTCTCCGCAACGAGACCGAGCGCTGCTGGGGTGACAAGAACCATGTGCCAGCAAGGTGGTGTGCGATAATGGGCGAAATCTGCTGGCCGCCCTTAAGATGGTCAGGCTGGAGCACCATCCCTTGCATCACATGTCATGAACCTATCGACCAGAAATTTCTAAAGAGCTACCCGGGTCGACTGCTGCTGAAGAAGGCTCGAAGGTCTGAGTTCGCCACTTCCCCGATTCGCAAACCCTGCTTCGACCCGCCTGGCTGTGTTGCAGCGTCAGCTCGGCCTCCCCGTCAACCTTCTCTATTGTTGACGTGGCAACACGCTGGAATTCCATTCCACCCTCCACAATGCTCCAGCGTTGTGGTAGCAGCGCAATGCCAATACGCCAGTAAGAAGTGACGACATGTGCCTGACAAGCAAGCGGTGCGGCCTCGGGGTGTTGGCCACCAAGAAGTGGAGGCAGGTGAAAGAGCTCTGCACCATCCTTGCCAGATTTGAAGAAGCCACCAAAAATGTCAGTGCGGACTATGCCCTTGTCAGCATGAGCATTGTGGTGATCTTAGTTCTGGAACGATCGTTGGACACTCAGAAAACATCATGTCCCGCCACGACGGAGGAGGAAGATGGACACAGAAGCAGACAGACGAGTCTCTCTCCTTCTCTCTCCGTAAATCCACAAGGCCCGACAGTTTGCTCAAATTTATATCGTCCTTCATAGGCAATTGGTTACAGGGTCCAGAGCTAGTGCAAGGCGGCACTTTCAGCTCTCAGGGGTGCCATCATCCTGATGGCAAAGTCAGGGCTGTGTACAAGCTGTTGTCCGGAGGAATCGGGAGGAAGAGGGAGGAGAGTATTCTAGACCACCGACGTCCCTGCCCTTCAAAGAGTTTGGCGGTAGAATTTGAGGCAGTATAGGAAAGATGAGTTTTGCTAGTGCCCCGTCAACCCAGAAGGCTTGGGAACTCAAGGCTCCATCTCTCACATGAGTGCTTGGATGCTCCATTTCCTCAACAATGATCCGTCGCTTAAAATGGCCAACAAAATGAACAACAGTTAACTGGGTGGCCACCCTCCTGGATCCCCCGGTACAAAACAAAAACTCAGCACTTTCCTTCCCACCCACCCCCAAATAGAGAGTAAAATGCAGGAATTGGAGACCTTGCTGATTGATCAACGGGAGACATCTGTTGCGTCTGCTGTCACGTTCTTCCAAATGTCACGGTGGAACAACGCCAGCAACGTGACAGCAGTGGGAGTGCCAAGTAGACGTAGCGCAGCAGCACAGCTTGGCAAGGAGGCAGAAGCCTAATGGGTGGACCTCTGGGCAATCTTTATTTACACCTCACCAACGCATGCAATGCAGGCAACATCATGCAACACCCAGGAGACCAGCTTAAGATCATGGTAGTACGACAATCTGCGTCTCAACACCTAATTTTTGATATGTGTTTCCTCGTTATTCCGGGACCCATAGACTTCTGGGTTTCCAAAATGGACCGAATGCCGAGCTGGCTCGCCACGCATAGAGGTGTTGTCCTTGCCCAATCAGCCAGCGTCATAACTTAGCGGACCTTCAGAGGCACAGCCGGATGAGTCATAACAGACAAAAAGCAGTCGTTGGGGGGGGGGTGCATTCCACAGATAATGGTGGATCATTTTGACTTTCACATCAAGATGAATCAGGCATGGATCTCTGATGATGTTGTGGCCTGCCAATTGCCGAGTTTCACCGATTAGTTGCTGGTCTACTTCACATCTCCTCTCCAAAACAGAAA
Organism: Phyllomedusa bahiana; assembly: GCA_025379985.1. Taxonomy (NCBI): domain Eukaryota; kingdom Metazoa; phylum Chordata; class Amphibia; order Anura; family Hylidae; genus Phyllomedusa; species Phyllomedusa bahiana. The sequence continues at coordinate 26,003 of JAODAL010044762.1, read as the reverse complement.
TTGGTCCCTCTTGAAAAACTATTATTTAAAATTGATCAATTTCTTAACTACAGCAATTTTATCTCAATATTTCCCACCCAGTTCATTTGCTGGTTTTTGCTGTAGGAGACTAAAAGACACCAAGGATTCATGACAAAACCAAATTCCATTTACTGTCACTTCATCTTTAGAATTTTTCCACACTTGTCAATGGTTTTTTGGGGTCATGTTGCTCACAATTTTTACAGGCTGAGAATCCATATTTATAATTTTTTGGGGTCATGTTTGCTGTGAGATACAGCAGATATCATGGGTCCTTGGACAGAAATGTGTCTCTAAGTGGCATTTCTCCATCAACAAATTTTTAACATGGGCTTGAGAATCCTTTTTATAATTTTTTGGAGATCATGGCAGGCTGCTTTGAAATCAGCATTAACTACAGGTCCTAATTCTAAAAAATTAAGTTTCTAACAGACATTAGTTTCTTCACAATTGTCCAAAGTGGCTCAAGGACATGCTTGAATTTTTGGTATTCTTTTGCTGTTGACATGCAGCTATACTACAGGTTCCTATTCTAAAAAATGTTGTTCTAACAGACATTATGTTCATCACAATTGGATCAAGAGTGGCTCAAGGGTAATGGTGCTGGTCAGAAACAGGAATGGTAATGACACTGTTTTACTGGACACCTATTGCAAAAAATGACTTGTTTTTGCAAGATGCTTTAACATAGTTATCAATATCCTTTATTGAGACAACACCTTAAATACAATTAAAAAAGAGAAAACAAAGACAGGTGGGATCCATCCTATTTTAAAAATTGGTGTTTTCTAGAAATTAAACTACTAAAAAAACCTTGCATGTACACAAATAGCGTAAAAAAATTCCTCTGAATTGTACAAGGGAGGTTAGCAGGAAACTTGACCCAGATGTAGGTTATTCAAGACATGGATATGGAGGCACGGGACAGAGAACAAAGTACAGAAACAATTTCCTCCAGCACGTTGAGTAAAATGAGAAAAATAAATGCCAAGATTAAGGGCAACCTTGGTGTAACAGGAGCGTTAACCACCAGTATTTCCCAAGTGAAGCTCAATTGGTCCGCACTCATCACGGAGGGGCAAGGCTACCCAGGGTAATGACTTTGTACAGAGGAAGGCGGAGTTCTCACACTTCCGCTTCCGCACCTGCTTCAGAACGACAGTTTACGTTGCTGCGTCATCAGGGCATTTTTTAACCTGCGTGTTAATAGGATAGGACGGACAGACGCCAGCCTGGCTCTCACCGCACCCACTGTAACTTCCGGCCCCTGGGTCAGCGTGGGCCTAGGACAGGTATAGTCAATGTCCAGTGAAACTAAAATTTTGGTGGTTTGAAAGACCCTTTTTTTTCCGGCACTTTTAAATGTGGGGGTCATGCAGGTTTTGGGGCTCAGTCTGTTGCCCAGACAGTGTATAGTCATGTCCAGTGAAACTAAAAATGTTGGTGTGAAAGACTCCTTTTTCTCCGCACTTTTTAAATTGTGGGGTTCATGCAGGTTTGGGGCTCATGCTGTGGCCCAGGACAGGGACAGTATAATGGTCCAGTGAAACTAAATGGTGGTTTAAAGACACCTTTTTTCCAGGCACTTTTTAAATGTGTGGGTCATGCAGGTTTGGGCTCATGCTGCGTTCCAGGACATGGAATTGCATTAGTCCAGTCAAGTAAAATGGATTGGTTCATTTTCATAACTGCCTACTTGCCACTTTTTAATTTGTGGTTTGCCGTATAAAGGGACAATCTGGTGGAACAAGAACAGGGATAGTGAATGGTCTTGTGACTTTTTTTTCTGTGGCTTTTATTTGCCTAGTGTTGTTCCTACGATAGTAGCAGGTATCCATTTGACTGTTGTGGCTGTTAATTCCAGCTTCTCTCCAGCCCTGTTTTGGGTGTAAGAAATGAAGGTGTTTTGCCTCCCATAGACTTTAATGTTATCGGAGATGATCGATCTGATCGACTGATCGAAAAAGCTAATCGATGGTGCCGACTATCGACTATCGATCGCTTGTCGATAGCCATTGTAATCGCTCAACACTTATTACGGGCACATGGGCAGTTCCGTATTGGCATTTGATTGATTCCCAAAAACGTTGCATCACAGGTTATACGAAGACATTAGACCTTGACCTTATATGCAAACATCTCTGCAAACCCATTTTATTACTTACAAGCCTTTAGCTATATATAATGTCCCGGGGAACCTAAAAGAAAGGGACTGGGATGACCCGTTCCTCCACAACATAAATGATTGACAATAGACCAAAAGATCAATTATTCCCTTTTATCGTTTACTGAGGTCCCCATGGACTATTGTGCTAGAGGGTCAGGCCTTGACTCCTGGTCAAGATAAATTAATTCTGTTACCACTGATGACATTATCGCATCTCTAGGGCAGGCGCCGAGATAGCTCCCATCGATGACATATCTGGAGATGTCCCTCAACATCGCACACAGGTCATATTTGTGAGCACAGAGGGAGTTTGTTATGGGTCATTCAGAGAATCATGCATGACTGAAGTGTGGGAGCCCTCATACTGACCTGGCCCACTGTTTTTGGTTCTGTCTGCAGATCCAGCAATTTTGGTCTAGAGTCCGTACTTTTGTAACCACACATCTTCTACCCTCTTGCCCATATGATGAATGCTGGTGCATTTTCGGCATTTTAGCCCCAGATTATATGCACGCACCTCAAACATCTAAGAAACTCTGGTTCTACAACTCTGCAGCTGCTAGGAAGACTATCTTAGATCATTGGATACAACCTACACACCATCCTTGAGACTATTTCTTTAGAAGATATCTCAACATCTTCCGGATGGATTGGGTAGAGACCGCTGCCCACAAGGAGAGGATGGTCAAACAATTTTTCTTAACATGGAAAACCTTCATTGATATCCTTCTAGCTCACATACAAACTAAAATTAAAAACTGTTTTAGCCTCACCACCTGGTACCTGGAGAACCAAATGGCAGGCATGCCTCTGATTCTTTGAGAATGGGGATTCATTTTCATCCGATCACCAATCCACCCGGCTTTCAGATAAGCCCGGGGGTTCACTCCAAAACCCAAAACCCCCAAAAGTTCGTCTCTTTTGTTTTTTTTTGTTATATGCTTGTATGCGTCCCCCCAAAATTCCGAAACCCTTTTCATGTCTCCCCCCTGTTTCTCCCCATAAATTTTTTCCCTGTTCCCTGTTTGTTTGTAAAGTTGGTTTGGTTTTATTTTTCCAAGAGATTATCAAGCCGGGAAAAAAAGGGGGTTTGTGTCCCCCCCTTGGGGGCAAAATGTGAATGTGGGAAAAAACTTTGGGACTGGCCAAAACCTCAATTTTTCCCCTTTTCCACGCTCGGGGTTTTTTTTGGGTTTCCCTTTCGGCTCCCAAGTTTCCCTTTTACCCATTTTACCTCACCCGGGGAACTTGTCATGCCCAAGTTTATTTAAAAATTTAACCCCATTAAAGTCAATGGGAGAAGATTTCTGAAGGTGCGTTTCCCCCGAAAAAAGCACTGGCTGGGTGGCAGGGTAAAATTCTATGGCCTGTCGACAAGCCCAGGGGCCAATTTTTCCCGGTTTTTTGGGCACCCAGAAGTTGAAGGGTTTCCAGAAATAAGTCCCAAAAACATCTATGGGTTTAGCCCAGGTAGTATGGACATTTTCTTAAGGGGGGTCCCCTGTGTGTTGGAAACTGCCCTGGGCCCTTTCAGTCGTTGGTGAGGGGGAAAAAACGATTGGCCCAAAAGGGCTTTCCCGTAGGGTTCTGGGGGGGGGCCCCCTGCCTGGGTGCGGGTACTTTTCCCTTCAACTTTCCGTCCCTGTTGTGATGTTTGTTTTCCCCCATGCATTAGAAAGTGAATAAAAACCCAACAGTTTTCTCCCGTTGGTTTAATTTTGGACTGTCTCAAAAATTCCCGCAATTTTCTGTTAAAAATTTTTGTGGGTAGAAGGAAAAATATTTACTTTTTTTCTTTTTAAAAGTGGATCAAGAAAGGGGGGCCACCCAATAAACCCCTGTTCCCTTTTTTTTTTGCCTTGAAGTGAGGAACTGGAAGGGGGGCAGAAATAAAAAAAAACAAAGTGAGGCCCCAACCACTATCCCTGCCTTTTGGGGGTGCCCGACGCCTTAACAGGGCCGGCCCCCCAAAGAAGGGCTTTGAGATACACTAAAATTATTGAAAACACGAATAACAGAAAAAAACACTGAACACAATCAAAGGGGCGTCAAACAAGCCAAGCCCAAATAACATTTTTTTGAGAACCCAGCACAGAATAAAAAGCAGGGGATATCGGTAACAAAGCCAAAGTCAGGTAACAGGAATATGCAAAGAAGAATAAAGGCTAGCTACAATTTTATTTTCTACAATCCGTTGATTCTCCCTTTTTTGCTTGAGACAATTAATGAACTTTCCACCTCTGCAACCACATTGTTTGCCTTTCGTTTTCTGTTTGGAGGAAAGAGTTTATAGGATTTGTTTTCAAGTTGGGAGTTTTAATTGTGAATATGGTATTAGCCGCATGTCTAAAAAAGGTACAATAGCTCTTGAATCCTCCTTGCTATTATCCACAATTAATGGATTCTTTTGTAAAATATCTTTTACAATGGGGTTTATTCCATCTTCTTTATCTAAAATTTCTATCCTGCCCTTATTTGTATTGCTATTTTTATTTCCTTTTGTATTCATTGTCAAAGGTATTGTGATTATAGGTGATACTTCATGTTGGGAAAATAGAGCCCTTTTCTCGGGCTCTATTCCTACTAGATGTTCTGTTTGACTCGGAGATGAACAGTCAGGAGACGAATGCTCCCAAGCTAGGGGATTGTTTTTCCTGATTTATTATTATACCCCTTACCCCCCCTTTTTTGATCCTGTCCTGTACTTGTTTTAGTTTAGTTTTTTGTCCATTTCGGACATGGATCTATTTTCAGTTTCTATTTTTTTTTTAGTTCTAGGGCTGATAATAATTCCTCATTATCACATACTTGAACTGGTAGGGATTGAATGTTTTTTTTTCTCAATGTGGAGGTTTGGTTTTTTTTAAAAAACCTACTTGTGTTTTTTTGTGATTTTTTTATTTTCATCTCCCCCTATTTTCTTTTTAGAAAATATAGTATTAACAAATGTTTTCGCTTGTCTAGATGTTTTTTGAATCAATGCATATTTGCTGGTGTCCTTGTTTTTTTATTCAAAGTCGATATCTTTGCAGGTCCTGTTTGATTCCAGAGCAGCTCCACTTTGTTTTTCTTTGCTTTTTTTTTCGGCCCCTTTGGGCTTGGATTGGATGTTGCCATGATTAAACAGAGCATGTAAGGGGGGGGGGGGGGTTTTTTTTTTTTTGGGGGTGTTCTGGGGGCGTCGCACCACACTCATAATATTAGACACATATAGAATGCGGGGTGGGGCAAAACGGGCGAATTATGCTCAGACGGGGCAGGACCTGTGTCAATGTGATCTGCCTGACCCCAGGATCGAAGTGGAGCTGGTTTTTGCTGTTAGGGGGAAAAAAAAATTTTCCAAATTATCCTAAAACTTTCCACCAGTGCAAAAATAAAAAGTGATTCTGATAATTATCAAACTGTATAAAATTAAAATTTATTTAAATGTAAAAAAAAAAAGTCATTATATAAAATTAAATATAAAAATATTAAAATCCCACAAATATAAAAAATATCTCCTATAAAATGTATTTAAAATTAAAAAAATTTAAAACAAATTTTACAGATTTTTTAAATTTTTTATTTTTACTACATTAAATTTGAAATTTACTATTGCTGCTCTCAGTCCCATAGTTTCAATTCATGACATGCTATTTAATACTTTTTCTTATTTCCCGGCCCTAGGCCTTTTACATGTTTGGTGCATTCTAATGCCCCAAAGTTCCGTAATCGCCAAACACACGGGCGAGGGGGGGGGAACTTTAGACACCTTTTGAGCACAAAAATCACTTTCATACATCAGGCGATTATACATGAAAATAGATGAAAAAAATGAACCGAGCACCAGTTCCAGACAGTCCCCCTTAGACTAAAAAAGATAAAAAAAAGAGAGATCAAGAAAAGAGAATGACTTTTCTCCCCATTCCCCCTCTCAATTCTTCTTAAATCTCCTATATCTTATAATCCTGAAACAGTAGGTGTAGGAGGTCCACCGATACTAATTGATTTAGAATCACCACACACATGTGATATTACTGTGGATAATGCCACTGATACTATTAGCCAAAATACAACACAGGATCATTTCTTGTTGTCATGTGCTCAAATATAACTATTTTCACAAAATGGTGACCAAAAATCTATTTCATGTACTCAAGCTCAGCTAAATCAACAAAAAGAACTTATAGATAATACTCAATATGGAACTTCTGTCATTGTGCCTTTTTTTTGGGGCAAGTCCATTTTTACCCCAATAATGTACAATCCCGATATTAAGAACCAAACTGATAAACACATACTTCAAACCAAAACAGAAAAAGAAAAATTATAGGCGAGAAATCAGATCAGGAGCAAACACAAAACCCAGGTCCCAACAACATCAAAAAAGTTCTAAGCCTGGGGGCGTGGGCTAGCATGCGGGTGGACGGACGCGCTTGCTGAGAGCTCCACCAGGGCCTTACATTCAAAGAGAGTTTGGAGGGGTAAAAAAGACCAAAAAGGGGTAAAAAAAACACCTAAAGGTGCAACACCTTCAGCGGCATCGGCGCTGACCAGGGCTCGGCGCCTTCTAATGCGGCTGCATCACCAGAGCAGGCGCCATCTTGTCACGTGGGACGCTGCACTCAGCTCAGAACTCCGGCGCGGGAGCAGGACACAGGAGCTGCAGACTCGACAAAACGGCGGCACATAACCTCCGCACCTCGGGAGGAAGAGCAGGCAGCGCCCGGGAAATTCCCCAGCAACTGCACGGAGGTGAGAGGGGGAGTGCAGCCCAGGAGTAGCGAGTCGAGGGAGCGGACACCCGCGGCCTGTGTGTACCGCCATTACAGGGACTGCAGCCTATCCATCCCACAGGGATTGAATCACGGGCGGCTTGCCAGCCCACGGGGACTTTTCTCCCAAAGAGTTCAGTCCGGGGCTCGGCAAAAAGTCCACAATCATCAGGAGCAGCTAGAAAGCAGGCAGCTGTGTCACTGGCTATAATGGAGCGATGCAGTAACCGTTCAGGGACAATGGCCACTCTGCAGCCAACTCCCTCTCCTGACCCTGTCCTCCATAATCTGCTTCTCAGACCGCCTGATAAACATGGGAAGCCATATCAAGAATCAGTCCCTGATCCATTGGACATTTTCATGGAGGAATCCCAGGCAAATTCTCCCCAGGAGCTTGCTGTGTTAACCCCTGAGATTCTCCCAGCAGAGTCAGAGAAGCTCTATACCCATCCTGCTAAGGCTCCTGTGTTCTCTTGTTCTCCCAAATAGTCTGTATGCCAAACTGGATCACTCAGTAGTGGTGCTGAAGACAGTTCTACTAGGATTTCGCAAGATAAAGCTCTGCTGGTACTCCAGGGCTATCCAGAATTGCAAGTACTCCTAAGTTTGTCACCTACCAAAAAGGACATGTCTGCCATGGCCTGTGAGCTTAAATCTGCCAGGCAACAGGATATGTGCGCAGTGAAAGCTGACATCACCACTATTCAGAGAAAGATCCAAAGCCTGGAGTCCGCTCAGTCGAGTACCCAGCGTTCCATTTCTGAGCTCCAAAGTGCCTTCAAGTCCCAACAAAATCTCCATCATCATCTTGTAGACCAACTAGATGACTTGAAGAACCATAATTGACGGAATAATATCCGACTGCGAGGTCTTCTGGAAACAGTCAAAGTGCAAGATCAATCTCAGACCTTATTGAGGATCTTCAATGGCATACTAGGTAAACTGGTGGACAATCACATTGTGTTAGATCGAGCGCATAGAGCACTACGACTGGTGAGCCAGGACGCTGCTAAACCGCGAGACATTATTTGCAGAGTGCAATACTATGCCATAAAGGAGGAAATTCTGAAAAAAATCCAGACTTGCCTCCAGCATTACCCATGATGGGATTAAGCTTTCAATTTTCCCTGCGTCTGAGATCAGCTATGAAACCTTTGCTCTCTATTTTGCAGGACAGACAAATACAATACCGATGGGGCTACCCCTTTGCCCTACATGCCTGCTCGGAGGAGGGGACAGTAACCTTCAGATCACCATCGGACCTCCCTAGCTTCTTAGCGGCTCTGAAACTACCTCCGGTGACCTTACTGAACTGGGACGCTATCTACTCTACTCCTGCTAACATGCCGCTACCTACTCAGACAGCCTTATCAAGAGGATCAATGAGGGGTGATACACTGAGGGAACAGCATCTCTCGAGATCCCAGCACCTTGTCACCCTTCTGGAGAGGACAAATAGGGCGGCCAAATGAGGTTTACTGTATGACCCACAGTAGAAGAGAGGTTATCTCTGTTTGGGAAATTCCCTAATTGATTTGTTGCGGATTGGTCTGTGACCCTTTTGTTAATGTGGGTCATGGTGCTTGTAGTAAGTGTTATTCATTTATTGCGCTTGCCCCTTCGGCTTAGACCGCCTATCCCAGCACTAGATCATAGAAGTTCTTCTCTCTTTGACACATCTCTGCCTATTCATCACTTCCTGTTTGACCTAGGCCCTGGGGTCAGCTCGGCAGGGAGCAGATGACATGTACCCCAGTACAACCCTTAGGCAAACAACATCAACAGTCAGACCTGGTTGATTCTGGTCTAAATAATCCGGCGGAGGCAAAGTAACGAGACGGAACTGAGGGAAAAACATAAAGATCGCAACAAAAATATAACAAAAATAAAGAGAAAATATGTTTTTATTAAATTTAATATTTTTTTTTCTTTCCCCCCCATATTATTTTTTCATTTTTATAGAGATCCACAACTTCGGGGGTTTATCTTTTGATTTGGCCATGTACAGTTTTATTCCAGTTTGCATTAGAAAACCCTAAGAGGGGCGCCGTTTCCCTTTGGCCCAAAAAACCCCCCTCTTTTAACTTAGAATCAAAAACAGAGCTCGCTTTCTTTTCTTTTTCCCATAGAACTCTATGAGAAAGTACTTGCCTTTTTTCTGCCTTTTTACTGTATTTGAACTGTTTGCCTTTTTATTTTGATTGGTCAATACTTCTCCATAGGTTATAAAGGGTCCCCGCGTTCCCATTCTGATTGGCCAATTGCCAAGCCCCCCCTGCTCAACCAAACAGTCTTTTCTGCATTTTTACTGTTTTGAACTGTCCGGCTTTGATTTTGTTGGTCAATTCTTCTCATAGGTTTTAATGGTTTTCTGTCGCTCCTATTTTTATTGGCTGGCTTTGTACAATGATAATACTTTAGAATTTGAATTTCTGTATTTTCCCCCAATTTCCCAAAAACCAAATTCCCGATGTTGCGCCGTTCTAGATTTTTTGGAAAGTGATTTTATTTATGTATTTTTTTTTTTTGTAGGTTTCAGTCTTTTTGGAGAATGTTTTTCCCCCCTTTATAAAGGGGGTTTTTTTTTATTATACCCGCAGGGCATGTTTATGATTTCTCGGTTTTTTTACCCGTCTCGAATCGGGTTAGATGTTTGGCGCAGTCCCGCACTCGCCCTCACACACTGGGAGGGCGGCGGACTTTACATGGGTTTTATGAGCCGCCCCGGCATAAACAGCGCAGATTTTTCCCGGGAAAAATAGCGGAAACGTGTGCTCCGCGGGTGAGAACTACATGTCGCCCCAAAGGTTTAGCTGTTTTTTTTTTCATAAGACCCCCCATTCATATGCGAAGTTAAAAGAGATGGTAATGCCAGATATGTCTTTGTCAAGTGCGACATAGGGTGCAATATGTAAACCATAGCGAACATTTATGTTCCGAATCAGGGTCAACTTACTTTCAATAAGGTAAGATGGTTAATGATTAGCGCAAGGCAAAATCACCTATGTGGGGACTTTAAATTAACCATTCAGCAGAAATAGATACTTCGTCAGGGGGGGTCTTCACTACCCTTTAAAAAGCTGAAAAAAATAAGGAAAAATACTCTATGATTAAGCTCTGTGTTGCCTGCGTCTAGCGCCCCCCAATACACGTTCTTTTCGCATCCCCATAGAGGGTTAGAAATTGATTAATTTCCCCAACGTGTGTTGTTGCCCTCCCTTACAAAAAAAAATATGGGAATTCTTATTACAGATCATGCCCCCCGCCCAAAGCGATATCGAAATTCCTGGGTATGTTAAGTCTTACAAATGGAGACTTAATTGAGTCCCTCCTTAAGGGTTCGTATGCCTGTCAGAAAAGAAAGGGCTATTGAAAAACTTTTCCGTTGACATTCATCTGACCCCCCTTTTCCCCAAAATAAAAAGGGAGGCGCTTAAAATATGCTACAAGGGATTTTAATTAAGCATGGGGGCCCCCCTAAAAAGAGGCGGCGGGTAAAAAGAACCCTTATTTTAAATAAATTTGCAAAATTGGGAACGATCAAAAAACTTCCCTGCTGACCCGATTTGCGCGGCCTAATGAAACTAAACACGAGTACACTACGATGAAAAGGTGGAGTGATTTAGACAGCTATGCGTGGCCATTAAAATTTGGGATAACAAACCAAAAAAAAAGCTTGCAGAGATTGAGAGATAAGGGGTTTCTCTTTTGCCACCTGTTAAGACCAAATCAGGGCGTTAACCCCTCAAACCAGGACCCGGGTTTGTTTTCATACTTTTTATCAACATGATGAGCGATTGCGTCGACTATCGTTACGGGTCAATAGTCAAAAACGAATTATCAGCCGATACCCATACCCCAAGAAAAAATAATGCCGATGCCTTTAAAGGCTATGGGAGAGGAAAACCCTTTTCATTTTACACCCAAACAGGGCGGGAAAGCGGAAATTTAACACCCACAACATCAAATGGATACGTGCTACATTTTAGGCAACACACTTGGTTAAAAAAGTCACAGAAAAAAAAATCACAGACCTTCCTAACCCCGTCTTGACCCCAGCATGACCCCTTTAAAATGCATCACCCCCAAAATTTAAAAAATGCCAAAAGGCAGTATGATTTGAACCACATTTTACTTGAATGGACATTGACATCCCTGTCCTGGAACGCAGCATGACCCTCAAACTGAGACCCCCGATTAAAAGTGGGGAAAAATAGTCTTTGAAGCGTATTTTTGTGAAATGGCATTGATATCCTATCCTTAAGCAGATGACCCCCAAAAACCGCACAGAGCCCTTAGGGCCATCAGCAGAAAATTTTTCAATAGAAAAAAATATATTAAAAAAAACTTTTTTTCCAATATGCGCTGCTAGAGCTATTCCATTCTACTGGTGACATTTTTCACCCTGACATTAAATCTGAACAAATGAAAAGATGCCCCCAGTTAGGAAAATGGGGCCTGTCTAAAACCCTTATTTTGTCAAGTGGGTTGGGGGAAAATTGTGGCAAGTTGGGTGAAGTGTAAACTGGATCACGCCGGTTTTCGTGGCAGGCCGGGTTACAGTGGGTGCGTGAAGCCGGGACTGGTGTTCGTCCTTTAGACGCGGGTTTTCATTAGCAGTCCCCAAGTTAAGGGGTGCGGGTGAGACCCCGGGGGTTTCCCGGGTATCCTTTAACACGGCAAAAAAGCCCAAATGACGCGCATCGAAAAGTCGCTGAAGGAGGCGGAAGCAAGTGTAGCCAGACCCCCAGCCCCTCATAACAGTCAAGCCCTGGGTAGGCTAGGAAATTCTCCCCTCTACGAGAGGCTTCCCCCCTCATATCGTGCGGCCAATTGAGTTCACTTGAGATCTGGTGGTTGACGATCCTGTTTCACCAGGGGCCCTTTTTTTGGATTCTTTTCTCATTTTACTCAAGTGTTTGGGGGAATTGTCTTGTTTTTGGGGGGGAAATGGGTCCATAACCCTGTCCTTGAATAACCTACATTTTCAAGACTTTCCCGTACTCCCTTGTACAATTTTGAGGAAAATTTTTTTTTCAGCTATTTTGTACTGCAAGTTTTTTAGTGTTTTAATTTAAAAAACACATTTTTAAAAAAAAGGGTGGAATCCCCCCTGTTTTGTTTCTTTTTTTTTTTAATTGTATTAAAAGGGGGTTTTTAATAAGGGGTTGATAGCTATGTTAAAGATCTTGCAAAAAAAAGGCATTTTGCAATATGGCCATTAACAGTGTTTTCCCATTCCTGTTTTTGCAACCATCACCCTTGAGCCACTCTTGACAATGTGAAGAACAAATGTCTGTTAGAAACCACATTTTTTAGAATAGGACCTGTAGTATAAAACCACAAGATGAAGTGAATAAATGGAATACGTTTTTTTTTCATGAAACCTTGTACAATTGATTTCTTTCACAGTCTCCTCACCGCAAAACCACAAAAATAATAAATTTTGGGAATGAGAATAAAAATTGCAGTAACAAATGATCATTTTTAAAAAAAAGTTTTCAAGAGGACCAGTTCTTTTGAAGCGGAATGCTGAAGTTAGAAGGAACTAATGGTGACCTCGGTTAATTGGGCCACAACATCTTCAGGATCCATGTGATTCATCCTGATTGAAAGTCAAACGTTCCACATTATCTGTGGAATGCGGATGCGTTTTGTCTGTTAATGACTCCTCCAGCTGTGCTGAGGTCGCTAGATATGACGCTGTCTGTGGGAGGAACAACAATTTTGGGTGGGAGCGAGCTGGGCCATTATCATTTTGGTACCAGAAATCGATTAGGTAGGGAAAAAATCAAAAACATCCGGTGTTGCAGGACACAGATAGACGTGCACCATGATCTTACTCGGGTCTCTGTGTGTTGTATGTGTGCCCTGCATTACATTGGCTGTCACGGCAGTAGCACGCAGCCGCCGTTCGGGTGCGGACGCAACCCGTCTCCCGAGGACCCCCTTTGCGACCATGCCGGGCCTGCGCCGCATCTGCAGGCTTGCAAGCACTCTGTACGGGCGAGTCAGATTTACCGTCCCGTCCTGAGTCCCGCGTCTGTCGGCGGCGGTGTGCGCGTCCGTTCCTAGGGGCAGCGAAGCGGCTCTCCTACATTTAAAGGGCCAGTCCGCTGGTTAATTGGCTGATGCTGTTTGGCTGACCTTATATTTTGCTCCACCTTCCGGAAGCTCCCTTGCCGATTCCATAGAGCCCATACTATAGAGGAAGCCTTTTCCAGTTCGGTTGCCGTTTCAGTGTACAAGTCCTCGGCTTACGCTTCTCGACTGAAACCATCGCTGCACTGCTGACCTTCTGGGACCCGTCCTGGATACGAGTTTGCCTGTCGATTCTGCTCTATGCTGACTCGGTACCACGAAGAAGTCACCACAGGGGTAGCGACCTGGTGGTCCGCCACAGCAAGTCATCCGCTTTGCGGCAGGGCTTTGTTGAACACGGGGAACCCGCTTAAAACTCGCTCCTGTGGTGGGCTTGGCCCCCGCTTGCGGGCACAAGGATCCAATAACCGCTGCATTACATTTGGATTAGGCATGGATCCACCAAGGTGCCTTGCTCGTGTGGAGGATCTTAGTCAATCGGGCACAGCAGTCCAGCAACTGCGCGCATCAGAGCGCAGCAGATCGCCAGCTTGACCGCCATGATGCAGCAAATTATTGTCTTCTCAGCACGGCCTCCTCTCCCCCAGCGGCTTTCCTATGCCTGGCCTCCCGTTGCCTCGGGGACAGCTACGTCCTGTCGTACTACTAAGTTCGGACGGTGATCGAAATCTGCAGGGTATCGTACACGTGATCATGCACTGGACGTGATGGACCGACCAGTTTCCATCGAACGGTCAAAGTGGCGTTGTGGTTAGTTTTACTCTCGGGAAGGTGGCTGGGCAAACCCCACTCTCGGGAAGTGGCGACCTGTGCATGGATTGGAACTTCAAGGAGTTCGTTGTGTTCTTAGTGGAGCCGGGTGCGCTTCCTTGCAGAAACCGCATGCTGAACTTACACAGGAGAGTTTCGGGTAGGGGGATACGCGTACAGTTCCGTGCTGGCTCCGAGTGACTGGAACGAGCAGCTTTGTGAGCTACTTAAGAAAGGCCTCTCCGGCAGGTCAGGAAGCCTTGGCTGCAAGAGAGCCTCCGACGTATTTAAGCGAGCTGATTCACTTGCCCACTCGCTTCGACGTAGTTTCCTCTGAGAGGCAGGAGGAATGTAGGAAACTGACTCGGCGGCCTCGCGGTTCTCGTCTGGCTTGGTGTTCAGCCAATAGCATTGAGCTTCTGGTGCAAGAACCAATGCAAGTCGACCGCTTACAGTGACAAAATCAGGAAGCGGATGGACGTCGGGATAAAATTGGGCTGTATTGTGTAGTCCAGTAGCATTCTGAGGGCTGTCCTGCGCCCCGTTGGGAATTGCGGCACTAGGGTACTTGGGAGAGGATCCTGGGTTGTAACAGTTCCTCTCTCGTCCATTGACAGCAGGCTGCGGATTCGTATTCGGGCGCGGAGTTCAGGGTATCAGTTCTGCTTCTTGATTTGGATCAGCTGGGATTTATAGATGCTACCTTAGTGTCAAAATTGTCTTCCGGTGGTCATTGGAGAAGCGCTTGGTATTTCGTGTGAGTGGGGAGTCTGCGTGGACTCTATTCGCTTGCCGGAGGCAGTTTGTCTATGCAGTTGGGCGCTCCCATGGAGAGAAATCGCATTCTATGTGCTTCTCACTCCTCTTCGGCCAATCTGTTTGGGGCTCCCGTGGGTGCAGCGCATGACCCTATGTGAATTGGGGAGGACAGGCGACGTAGTGGTTGGGGGCTGACTGCAAACCGTTGTTGAGGCACTCGGGCCGGTGCACCGCTTTCTCTATGAGCCTAAACCTTGCCTGGTTGCTACGGTACGTATAGGATTTGCGGATTATTATCCGAAAGAGGGGAAGAGACTACCACTACCGTCCTTAGATGTCCATTGACTGTTTGGGGAGATTCCTCCAGCGGCGCGGTTTACCGTGTCTCGTTCTGAGAGAGTATGTCGGCATACATAAAAGATAATCTTCGGAAGGGTTTATGCAAAGTCCACGTCCCCTGCGGGTGCGGGGATTCTTCTTCGTGGAGAAAAAGGATGGTCTTACGCCTGTATTGACTATGCGCGAATAAAATAAACGTGAAGACGTATCGATACCTTTGCTAACGGGAATCTTGACGTTTCGCGGCGGAGTATTTTAGCCAAATCGGATCTGGTGGAGCTATAAATCTCATCCGCATTCGAAGGTGTCGACGAATGGAAGACGGGTTTAAACAGTGCGGATTTTGAGTACTAGTCACTGCCGTTCAGTTGTGTAAGCGGCGGTTTTCAAGAATTAGTGAATGAAATTTTCGGGACTTTGTACTCTGTTGTGGTGTACGGATAAATTGGCGTTTCTGTCAATTCACGGACAAACGTTTATGTGCGCAGGGTTAGAGTCAGGGCGAGTAATAACGTAAATAGGAGAAGGAGTGCCCAATTTCATGTTCCAGCTTGCTTCTTGGGTTTATATCTAGACATATTATTTTATTTATATATTTTAAATTTTTTTATTTATATAATATTATTCTAATAAATAAATATTACTAAATGATTTAATATTTAATTTTTTTTTATTTTAATTTTATAAAAGTACTATTTATTATTTATATCATTTTTTTTAATATAATTATTAAAATATTTTTTTACTTTTTTCTATATTATTTTTATTTTTTTAATTTTTTTAAATTTTTTTTTTTTAATATAATAAATATTTATTTTTTAATATATTTCTAATATTTATCTTATTATTTTTAATTTAATTTTTTATTTTTTATATTTAAATATAATTTATAAAATAAATTTTTATAATTTTTAAATTATAAAAAGGAATTTTTAAATATTTTTTTGATATTTTAATATATTAAAGTTATTTTAATTAAATTTTTTTTAATTTTATTTTTAAATTTTGTAATTTTTTTATTTTAAAATATTAAAGTAAAACTATTTTTAATTATATATAATTATATCTTTATGATAATATTTTTAATTTTAAATTATTTAATTTAAAGTTTAATAAACATATTATTAATATATTTTTATTATTATTAAAATTATATAATTTTATAATAAATAAAAATAAATTTCTTTTATTATTTTAAAAGGGGACTTAGATGGACGGCCAAGCTTTCTGCGTCTGAAGTGGCCCGCCTCCGGTCTGGGCCATTCAGCGGTTTTTGTGTTTGCAACTATATCGGCAGTTATCCTTCGATTTTTCACGGGTGGTAGCCCCAATTGTGGCTCTCACCAAGAAGAGGGCATCCCAAGGTTTGGCCACAGGCGGTGAGGAAGCATGCGCCCGGTCTCAAGTCGGCATTTGCCTGGGCCCCGATTCCTGTCTCGTCCGGGGACACTGAGAAGCCGTTTTTTTGGAAAGTAGATGCTTCTTCCGTGGGATCTGGGGCAGTCCTCACCAGCGTGATCCTAAGGCTAAGACCATCACGTGTGTTTATCTTTTTCGAAAACATTCTCTCCGGGTGAGAGAGAAATACTATTTGGAGACCGCGAGCTGCTGGCTATTGATGTTAGCCTTGGATGAGTGGCGCCTTATACTGGAGGGGGTCGTATCACGGTAAACTATTTCTGGACCACAAATATCTTGTATATCTCCTCAAACAGACCAGGTCTCAACCCGGCAGGTCGTTGGTCCTCTCTTTTTTTTGTTCAACTTTGAATCCATTTCCGTCTGCCGAAAAGAACATCAAAGCAGTGCCTGTCCCGTGCCATGATGTTTTTGGTGTGGATTCGCCTTTGTCACATATCCCGGCCGGATCATTTATTTTCCACGGCTCGAGTGATTCTCGTTCTGGTACGCTGGCAAAAGAGCTAGTGCGCCTGCTCTTCGCAGGAAAGTTCTGGAAATGGGGGCATGAGTCGCGGGGGTGGGTGGTTCGGGTGTGAAGTTAGTTGGGACAGCTCAAGACCGTCTTTTGGTGGCTGACCTCGTGAAGGAGTCAAGGATTTGTGGCATTGTGTCAGGTTGCGGACCGCAACAGAGCCTCACCGTTAGCTTGTGGAGTTCTCCATCAACCTGCCACGTTCAGGGGTGGGAGGGTACAGTGTGCATAATGGAACCCCAGCCCACTGTCTGTATTTGACGATGGCTGACTAGGTGGCAGACGGAAACTGGGCGATTAGTCCTGACTCTGCTAAAAGTGCTGGTGCCTTCAGGATGGACGGGTCTAAATCCAATAGGAACGCCAAAGCCCAATATCAGAACCAGAGAATAACGTAATACCAGCCGAGGTCAAAGCCAAAGGAAGCAAAGCCAAACTCAGGAGAACAAGCGGGGGGGGGTCAGTTGAACAAGCCGAGGTCAGGTACACAGATAAGCAAACACAATAAAGGAAGT
The DNA here is from genome assembly GCA_025379985.1 of Phyllomedusa bahiana. Lineage (NCBI taxonomy): Eukaryota > Metazoa > Chordata > Amphibia > Anura > Hylidae > Phyllomedusa > Phyllomedusa bahiana. The sequence goes on along the minus strand of JAODAL010044762.1, from coordinate 8,663 downwards.
AATCAAGGTAGCAGGGGAATATCAACCGGGAGTTCAGCCTTCAGGGAGTTTAAATGGGATTCTGGATACCGCCCTGCAGCTGATTGGAGCGGCTCGGGTCCTCAATTATCTGGTTGCACTCTCCACTGTCAGGAGTGGCTGGGCGTTGTCACTCACAGAGCTGTAAGAAAGCAAGTGTATCAGGGTGTGAAACGTGCATCAGCTCGCTGCAGCCTGCATGACTCTAGAGCATCGAACACGCTAGCCTGACAGTACCCCCCTTTTAGGAGGGGCCACGGACCTTCCACTTGGTTGGGTTTGTCTGGGTGAGATCTATGGAATTCCTCAACAGGCGATCAGCATGGATAGCGTTTCGCGGAAACGATTCTCTAGGGAATACTTCCAATGGACAGGTATGCAGTGAACTTTGGGTTCGCAAATTTAAAATACGGGCGATTCTTTCTAACTCCCCCTCTATGCGAACTGGAGAAGGAGACTAGGGCGGAGTACAGGCTGAATATACTTTACGAAGTGCGCGACTGGACACGTTCTGTTAGGAGAGAGAGGGTTAATTTCAAGTGATATGACTGGGTTAAACCACTCTGAACCAATATGGACGTTAGGCTAAGTGCGGAGGGCATAGTTTCACAGGAGGACGAGTTCTGGGAACTTTAGCCCGCGCGCAAACTTACAAGATGAGCATGGCTCAACGCTGGCACAGCGCTTCAGATAGACATTAGCCTGACATCAGTATTGCAGCATGGTAACGGAGATCTGTCAACACAGTTGTCCACTGACTAATTTCTGAAATTACAGTAAAACTGGATTATGTTTCTTGAATGCCAAGGGGCAGGCAAAACCCACATCAGCGGGCAGGCCCCTTCCCCATGACGAATAGATAACTTTTCAATATGTATGGATCGACACATATCCAGCTCTGGGGTACAATATGGGATTGCGCCCCGAGTAGTGGGGTGGAGTCAATAGCCCACTCCCAGCGAGTTCAGATAGGGTTAGTCTAAAGGTAGGCCCAGACGTTCTGGCGAAAAAGACGCCAATGACAAAATTAGTAAGCTGATCAGAATCCACAAACGCGCATCAGAACGGGACTGTGACTAGATGAAATCTTAATGTTAGCAGCAACTTATAGATTTACATTAGGAAATACCTGCTGCTAGGTGATCATCTGTGACCACTAGGCGTTGGAGATTTTCCGACCTGATCTTCGTTTGGGCATTCTGAATTCGTGTCCATCTTCTCACAGTAGAAGCACAACCCTGGATGCGGACGAAGTAGTCTGACGGTCACTAGCCGCAGTGAAGAAAGCCCTCTTGCATGGGTCCTTGGGTTTACGTCGGAGGAAAAAAACGGTTTAGGGGTGACATGGTATGGACCACGGGGGGGGGGGGGGAAACATTTTCCTGCTCTCTCTCCCTAAAAGTCTGTCAGACGAACGGAGTGCATGGCCTCAATCTAAGTTACAGGGGGTAGGGTAAGCCACCAAATAATCCTTCCTATGGTCAGCTAACCTATTAAAACTGGCATGGAGAGCTGCGTCGTTCCACCAGACGGAACGCACTCCGCGACGAAATTCGGAGCAAAACTCCTCACAGTTTTTCACCTGCTCAAGGTGGTCAGTGGCCGCGGCACAGGGCTTCCCTATTGGGTCATTAAAGAGTTACTAAAGCGGCAAAGAAACCTGTCCACTGAAGATCAGTTCAGGTGAGTCTTGCGGGTAACGAAAAGCCCTTGGGGGGGAACCTGCATGTAAGGACATTAACATTCCACCTTTGTTTTTCCCTCATTCCCAGAGTATTGGGCGGAGCCTAAAATACAGGCGACACCCTCTCTAATGCCACAAAGGCCTTATGTTACTGCGAACCTTGACAGGCAACTGGTTAGGGGGTTCCACAGGAGGGGCGGGGTAGTGCAGGGACCCTTGACTTAGGGTAGGCCCTTCCTGTGCGTTTTACCCTCAGCGCCAGATCTGGATAGTGGGTTAGCACTTGCATCTGCTCTACAGTGCTGTCATGGGGTCATAGTGAGGGTTTAGAGCCGTTAGTAACGGTTTCGGCTGTGAAAATTGTCACGTCAAGCGGAGGGTACAGTGAGCCTAACTCTAACCCAGGCCACAGTCCCTGCTATTGACGTGTTGCCTAGGCAGCAGAGGAACTGGGCCAATAGTGCTCTGCCAAAGTGCTGGGACGTAGAAGGAAGAATAGGTCAGACTGTCGGGTCCAAAATAATAGGAACGCAAAGCCCAATCGAACCAGAGGAATAACCATAAACCAGCCGAGGTCAAAAGCAACGGAAGCAAAGCACAAATCAGGATGACAGCGGGGTCAGGAGAAAAGCGAGGTAGGTACTCAGATAAGACAACACAATAAAACAGAACAAGTAAACAAGGTAGCAGGAGGAATATACAGGTCAGCTTCAGACCTCAGGGAGTTTAAATGGGGATTCCTGGATACCACCCTGATCAGTGATTGGGAGGCAGCCTCAGGTCTCCATAGGCTGGTGCACTGGCCCCCTGTCCGGAGCGTGGCGGGTCTGTACCTCACAAGCTGTCAGAAGCCAGTGTATCCGGGTTGTGATCGTGCATCAGCTGTGCTGCTGAGATCCCTAGAACTGAACACAGCTTACGCCTACACAACCTTACCGGTTCCTGACCGCCATGGTCCTATGTTTGCATGGACTTCATACGGGATCTCGCTTTGCTTGTAACACTGTCATCTGGGTGGTCGTTTGGATCGCTTCTCAAAGACGGCGAACTTCGGCCATTGCGGGCTGCTTCTGACCCGCCTTGCGACGTTTGTTTTTTTTCGGCATATTTTCGTTTGATATGGTCTCCCTCTGATATTGTTTCCGCGGAGTACAGGTCGTGTCAAGATATTTTTTTTTTTTTTTGGCGTCTCTCTGCACCCAGGTATAAAGGTGAGCTGGTGTTCTCCTCGTTATCATCCCAGTCTAAAGGGAAGTGGAGAGGGTTCAACAGATGTCCTGGAAGGTTACTTGCGCAATTGCGTCTCCGCCCGACAGACAAAAACTGGTCGGATTTGCTGTCCGAGGGGGCGGGGTTCTCGTATATTCTTTGGATTCTGCCTTGTCGGGGCATCTCATTTTTTGAAGTGTATGGAGTAACCCGCCGCCCCTCCCATTGTGCCTGCCTCGATGTTCTGCGGTGGATACTTGTTCGACTTGAAGGCTGTCTGAATGGACACTCACTTTCCTGCAACGGGCTCTGCCAAACTAAAACTCCAAGCGGGAAGGTACAGGAGACTGCGCCATTTTTGTCCCAAGGGGACAAGGTTTGGTTGTTGTCAGGTTCGTATCCCTAAAAACCCCAAGCTACAATTGGGCCCCCGGTATCTTGGCCATTCGTGGTGCGAAGAGAATCCCCCGGTGGCAAAACTCAAGTTACCCCCCTCAATGCACCCCCCGACTCTTTTTCAGTCCCCTTGCTAAAACCCTTTCATTGTGAACAGGTCTCTCGAGGGTGGGCCCCCTTCTCCCCAACTGAGTCCTTCGACGCTTCCCCATAAGGAAAAACTTGGCCCATGAAGACTTTAGAGGGAAGCCTCATTTCTCATCGACGGAAGGGGTTCGGGCCGGAGGAAGATCATGGAACCTGAGGAGACTTAGGGCCCGGGGTTTTTACGCAGAGGTTTTTCAGGCCAGAAAGAGGGGGCGCCCAAAAGGGGGGGTACTGTCACGGGGCACCGCGGGCCTCCCTTCGGACGGGGGGGGGGGAAGCCCCCTCTCCCAGCCCCCCCTTGCGCCGTGCCGGGTCCCCCGCGATCTGCGGCCCAGCACTCGGTAGGGCCGTCACTTCCCGTCCACGCTCCTGAGTCCCCACGTCTGTCGGCCGCCCGGTGTGCGCGTCCCAGTTCTTTAGGGCATGCGCGCGCCGGCAATCCTGCATTTAAAGGGCCAGTACGCCGTTAATTGGCTGATGCCGGCTGCTGACCCTATATATTGCTTCACCTTCCGGAAGCTCCTTGCCGAATCCATAGAGCCCATACCTATGCGAGGAAGCCTTGTCTCAGTTCCGGTTGCCGTTTCCATGTACCAGTCCCTCCGGCTTACGTTCTCCGACCTCGAACCTTCGCTGCCTGCCCTGACCTTCTGGCCCGTCCCTGACTACGAGTTTGCCTGTCGATTCTGCACCTCAGCTACCACCGCAAGCAAGTCACCACAGGGGTAGCGACCTGGTGGACTCCCGCCGCAGCAAGGCCATCCCGCTTTGCGGCGGGCTCTGGTGAACACCGGGACCCGCTTAGACTCCGCTCCCTGTGGTGGCCCGTGCCACCGCTTGCGATGGCCCAGTGGATCCACTACCCCGCTGCATTACACATGCGTTGGTGAGGTGGTAAATAAAGATTGCCAGAGGTCACCCTTTAGGCTTCTGCCACAATGCCTGCTGCTGCTGCTTGGCACTCTACTGCTGTCACGTTGCTGACATTGTTCCACCATTATATTTGAAGAATGTGAAGCAGACGCAAACAGATATCTCCAGTTGATCAATCAGCACAGTCTCCAATTCCTGCATTTTACTCTCTATGTGGGTGGGTGGAAGGAAAGTGCTGAGTTTTGCTTTGTACCGGGGATCCAGGAGTGTGGCCATCCAGTAACTGTTGTTCAGTTTGATGGCCTTAATGCAAGGATCATGTTGGAGGAAATGGAGCATCCAAGCACTCATGTGAGAGATGGAGCCTTGATTTCCCAAGCCTCTGGGTCGAGGGGCACTAGCAAACTGATCTTCCTCATCTTCCTCCTCCGCCTCAAATCCGTGCCAACCTCTTTCCAAGGCAGGGACATCAGTAATGTCGGTGTCCAGGAATACCTCATCCTCCTCCTCCGCTTCCTCCGGCACAGCTTCAACACATCCCTAACTTGCCTCAGATGATGCACTCTGAGAGCTGAGGCGCTGCCTTGCACTAGACCTGGACCCTGAACCACTGCCTAATGAAGACAGATAAAGTTGCGAAACTGTCGGGCCTTCTGGATTCGACGGAGAGAAAGGCTCCGTGTCCGCATCTGTGTCCGTCTTCCTCTTCGCTGGGGGGGACCTGATGTTTCGATTGTCCAACGATCGTTTCAGAGCTAAGATCACCACAATGCTCATGCTGACAAGGGAAACTGTCCACACTAAATATTTTGGTGGCTTCCTTCCAAAACTAGCAAGGATGTGCAGAGCTCTTTCACCCCCCCCACTCTCGGTGGCTCAACACCAGGGTCCGCACCGCTGCTTGTCAGCCCAAATGTGTCACTTGTACTGCGTAATGGCATTGCGCTGCTCCAAAAATCGCGGGAGCATGTGGAGGGTGGAATTCCAGCATGTTGCGATGTCAAAAAATGAAAACGGTTTGACGGGAGGCCGAGCTGAGGCGCAATGCAGCCAGGCAGGACGAAGGTGGTGCGAATGGGGGAAGTGGCAAGCTCAGACCTCGACCTTCCTCAGCAGGCAGTCCAGACCCAGGTAGCGCTTTAGAAATTTCCTGGGCGACAAGGTTCATGACATGTGCCAGGCAAAGGGAATGGCTCCAGCCTACCGATCTTAAGGGCGGCCAGCAGATTTCGACCGTTATCGTTTCACCACCTTGCCTGGACACAAGGTTCTTGGGCACCCAGCCAGCACTCGGGCTCTCATTGCCCAAGAGCCGTCCACATTTCCTTACCTGTGTGTGTTGACGGTCTCCAAGACAGATTAATTTCAACACGGCCTGGTTTCTCTGGGCATGTGATTTCCACCATAGGACCTTGGGGAAAGAGCCCTGCACCATCCCTGCGGTTTTGAAGAGCGTGCGCCGAGCCTGAGAGCCACCGTCACCCCCAGAGACATCCACCCAGTTCACCCAGTGAGCTGTCACAGAGAGTAGCGGCCTTGGCCCCTGCTTACTAGTCCAGTGTCGGTGGTAAGAGGGACTTTGCTGGACCAGATGCAGACAACGCGCTTAAAATTTAGATGACACGTGGCTGGCCAGGGCGGGACGCTTTTTCTGGCAAAGAAATGCCTGCTCGGCATCTGGTATCGGGGGCGGGCAAGGGCCATGATGTGGCGGAACCCATCTGTGTCCACCAGTACGGAAAGGCAACATTTCCAAAGGGCCCAAAAAAGCCTGGCAATGCCGACATTCGGGCTTTTGGCTTTGGGATGGTTTGGGTTAAAGTGGTTTCTTCTGCCCCCAAAACCTGGTAGACAGAAGGCAGGCTGCTAGACTTGGCCGCTGTACAGCGTGCAGGTCGTCAAACTGGTGGAAGGAGAAGGGGCAGGATGGGCTCTGGTGGTGCTGGGTGGTACTCGGGCGACGGGGGAGGTGATCCCTGATCATGACTCAGAGACATGGGCAGCTGAGGAATGCTTGGTGGTGGCAGAGGAGGAGGATGCTGAGACAGAGGATGGGACAGTGGTTGGAAGCCCGGCATCGGTGTGGCCTTTTTTTGGCCAAGTGTTCCTCCATTTCAACTCATGCATTCACTGATGTGACTAGACTGTAGGTGGGGGGTAAACACCTAAGATTCTTGCCCTATAGGGATGCATTTATGGCAAAGGCGGCATATGACATCACTGGGTGAATCAGAGACTTGCTCGAAAAAGGCCCAGGCTTGAGAGGTCCTGGACCTTTTCGACGGCGATAAGCGAGGAGCGGTGTGCGACCGCCCTCTCCCTTTTTGAGGCGGGAGCCATACTGACACTACCCCATCGTCTTCCTCCTCATCCACTGATGAAGCGCTCACAAGCAAATTCTGCTGAAAAGACCATGTTGGATCTGTAATGTCGTCATCATCATCATCATCATCAACACAGGTGGCTTTGTCGTCCTGACATTCTGCATCCAGGAGCTGTGGGCTACAAGCAAGAGGCACTGCAAGGCGTTGCCGACTGACCGGCTTCCTTCACCTCCTCTTATGGCATCAGTAACTGGGCGTCAGAGCAGACAATCATCCACTTTGGCCTCTTGATCTTTGGAAATGCCTTCTGACCCCAACTGCATTTTGTCCTCAAAGAGGTCTTCAGAAAATGGATTATCCACAGTGATGTGTACACGAGTTGTCATTTGGGCTGCCTTCGCTTCATGTTGGAAGGATGCTGACGATGATGATGACGACATTTGTGGCCGTGACTAGGAGGACGAGGAGGTAAGACTGCTGGATGCAGGTTGCATTAACCATTGAAAAACAGATTGGCGATGCTGTTCGTTACTGAGATTCACATGGCCCTGACCCAGCGATGACAGGCCTGACGGTCCTGCAACAGACGATCCGCTGGCTTGAGTGTACGAATAATAATAGGTGGTTTTTTGCACCTATGAAATTCAACAGCAATTACTAGATAATTTCTGTATCCTAATGTAAGTACAAGGTGGGTCTTTGCACAAAACCGGGCTGCAAAAAATAAAAGGTACTATTTCAGGTGCGAGGTGTGCTGGCCAAAAAAATTGATACACTCCCCTTTTAAACCTCCTGTCTGTTGGTTCCCGACCCGACCCCCCCCCGCGCGGTGTACAGCGCTAATGCTTCTTTAAAAGCTCACTAACTAACTAAGAACTAAAATTTCTCTAATCTACCATGTTCTAATTTTACAGCTAAAAGCAATTTTGTCTGCGGAAAAAAGAGAATGGCGCTGACTGTATTGAGGAAGGAGCAAACACACGTCCGCCTTATGAGACACACTGACAACCTGATGCTGAACAGGGAAGGGGTGTTTCTATGCAAAACGAGGTCAGTGATTTTTTAGCCCAAAGACAACCCTACACATCACAGTTATGACGCGCACGCCAAACTCACCCGCTTATGCCTAATTGAACCAAAATACAGGGAAAGCGCCGAAAATGGCGCGAAAGTAAAGATTATGCGCAGAAACCACCTAAATTACGCATACGGAAATTTCCCACAACCTAAAAAACCCTGCCGATTTTAAATTTTCGATTATAATCCTCATCCCAAAAAAGGACCTTTAAATCTTCCATCCAACAGCTACCCCTTTAAACAAGTTTTTCAAAGACTTTAAACCTATATTTAAGCAATTCCATTAAGACTTGACCCGAGGTGCCTTGAACTCCTTTTTTCCCCGCTTTTACTACAAAAAACGTATCCCTTTATTGTGGGGAAGTGTGGCCCCCATGGCCTTCACTGCCAAAATTTTATAAAACACTTACAAAGAACTTTCGAGCCCTATTTGGACTTTAATAGGTTTTTTCCCCCTCTGCCCTTCCCCCCCCCCCTTTTGAGAGGCACATATTACATAATCCTTTAAAACCCGGAAAAGACCCATTTTCTTTGCCAAAGCTACAGGCCCCTATCTCTTCTCAAAACAGAACCCAAAAAAAATTCTCAAAACTTTTAGCGGTCAACTCAATTCAGTGTTTGAGGATTTGATCATAAAGACAAGTTGGCTTTGTGCCTAACAGAGAGGCACGTGACAATACTTTTAGAAAATTTTCTCGATTCATCAGGCTCTCCCCCAGAACTCCTTTCTGCTCCTTCCTTTAGATGCGGGGAAGGCATTTGTATGGGGGATTTGGACCTTTTTGGAGTCCGCCCTGCAATGTTGGCTCGGTCAAACCTGACAAAAAAACTTACATTGTATCAATGCCCCCCGGTAAAAAAGATTAAAGGCACTTTGTCTAAACCCTTTATGATTCGCAATGGAACCGCAGGGGTCCCCCATCCCCAATTCTTTA